>JAPMOQ010001714.1:488813-507169 GCA_026543055.1 Argiope trifasciata | reverse complement strand
ATATATATATATATATATATATATATATATATATATATATATATATACAATTCTACAAACTAAAATTAAAATCCTGTTTAATTTTTAATTAAAAATATTAGTTAGGGATTTTTAATTAAGATAATTTCTTAATAATTATCTTAGCAGCACTTATCACCCACGAAGAAATTGTAGACAAAATTTAGCAGGTGAATATTAGAAAATTATTGAAACTGCATTTTGAATGATATTTTTATTATGCAAATTTCATTTTATAGATTGTGTGACACCTACGCACACGTCATGTTAATTTTTCTGTAATTCTATGCTTGAGTCATTGCAAAAGCGGTAGTTATCTCCAATTAAAGTTATCATTTTACATTCTTTGACATTCACTAGTAATGCAATCTGTATAACCATCGCTAGAAAACAACATTTTAAAAACTTTTGAAAAAATTTTTTATCTAAAAGCATTTATTCTATTCATTTACTATGGCATAAACATGCCCTGAAATTTAAAACGAGTTGGGCTGAGAGAAAAAAAACTTGAACCACTTTTTAAAAATAAATTCATTGTGACGTTTTTTTTTCGTACGCTACAGTGACGTCGTCGATTACTAATCATGGCGTATTTTAAAAAGGGAAGCGTGTGTGACCCTTCTTTCTCGCCTCTTCTAGTATTTGCTACAATAGCTTTACAGAGACGAAACTATGTAAAATGAGACGTCCAAAGTCTGTCTTATCTGTTAAAAAAAGATAAGGCTGATGTAAGGTGTCTGGAAATGTAAAAGGACGAGCTGTCGAGCCAACGCTCGCACTTATTTTCTTTAAATTTAAAACTGATATTAAATTTAAACTATGTAGTCATCAAGTGCTTAAAAGTTATCTGAATATGCAATCATTATAAAAAAATGTTTTTAAAAGAAGTTAATTTATTTAAGATATTTATTGAAATCGACATTGAGAAGGTCGATTTTAAAATGAGACACTGTTACTAATCAGTTATTGAACTAACACAAACGCTCTTTTTTTCCAATAAATTTAAAATTGATAGCAAATTTAAGTGGTGCAATCATCAAGTGCTTAAAAATTATCTGAAAATGTCATTTTTATTAAAAAAAATAACATATTTTAAAAGGAAGTTTTTAAACATATTTATTGAATTCGAGGTTGAGGAGGTTGATTCTAAAATGAGACACTGTTGCTAATCAGTTATCGAATTAACTCAAAAGTTCTTTTATTAGTAAATTTAAGTGCTGAAGTTCATCAAGTACTTAAAAATTATCTAAATTTGCAATTTTTACAAAAAAGAACCTTTTTTTAAAAGAAAGTTTATTTAAGATATTTATTGAAATCAAGACTGTGATGGTTGATGAAAAAATGAGACACTGTTTCTATTCATAATTCAAATATTTTTTTTTTCATTAAATATAAAATTGATAAGAAATGAGTGAGGAAATCATCAAGAACTTAAAAAATATTTGAATTGAAAATTTTTTTAAAGGTGTTAGTTTATTTAAGATAATTATTAAAATCAAAATTGAGAAAGTTGATTTTTAAATGAGACAGTGTTACAATTCAGTATGAAGTTAATTTAAATATCATTTTTAATTAAATTTTTTATTTTACATTAAATTTTAAAATGTAGTCATCGAATGTTTAAAAGTTATTTGAAATATTAAATCGTTAAAAAAGATTGTAAAAGTAAATGAATTTATTTATGATATTTGTAATTATTAAGAATTTTTTAATAGGCTGATTGCAATATGAAATAAATAATATTACAAGTCAAGTATTGAATACTAAACAATCGAGTTAATGAATTAGTTCAAATAAGCTTTCTTGTTAAATTTAAAATGGATAATACATTTAAATTATAGTGTTTTCGAGTGTTTAAAAATTGTATAAATGCTTAGTTTATTGAAAATATTTTTTTGAAAAAGTAAATATGTTTTAGATATTTCTTACTATAGAGACAGTATAACTAACTTTAAAATGAAATACTGTTACACTGAGTAATTTTTCCTTTCAACTATTTATATTTATTTTAAATTTTAAAAGATGAAATTATGTAAAGTTATATTTTCCTAAAACTTTGATGTAACACGTTCAACTAATTTAATATTGTACATTTATATATTATGCTAAACTGAAAAAGGAGTTTAAATTTTGTTTTGTAACAATAGATTGAAAGAATTCTGCATACCAATGGTTTTATTTTTTAAAAAGTATTTTAAAAAGTTCATTTAATAGAAACTGAAATTAAGTAATTCATTAATAATATGTTTTACAAAACTATTAAAAGATTTAAAGTTGCAAAAGGATTTTAAAATGAATTTTATTATTTATTGAAATTTACGGCAATTAAAAGTTTGTAATGATTTGTTTTATACATAATAGTTGAAATGCTTACGAAATAAATGGAGTTTGCATAAGTTTTACACTTTATTTCATTTATTACAAACATGCTTTATTGTATTATGATTTTAAATTTTGACTTTTATTTTCTTTCAATTGTCTTTTATTTTCTGTCAATTATCTTTTATTTTCACTTTTTTTAAAAGTGGAGGTGGATATTTTCTAAATAAAGTATATTATTGCTTTATCTAATCTATGTCATAAACTTTATTCAAATATTACGAGAATAGTGATGTTCATCATTGAAAAATGTTAAAAGGAGGTATTCATTCAAAATCTCGTTCACAGTCCTTATGCACTTTAAAGGAGAAAAATCAGAGGATTTTGTTGATTCGGCATATGAAGTTCGGAACGCTATTAGATAATTTCAGATGGAAGAATATAAATTCTGAAATACTTCAGATAAATTAGAAGTTCGCGTGACTCAAAAGTTAAAATGGAAGTAGTTTAATTCAATAAGAAAATTAGAAACTGTTCATAACATATTTCAAAAATATTCTAATAGATTTAATGAAATAAATAATATCATTCTACGCCATGTGTTTGAAAATTGATCATCTGGTCGAGGATCGAAGTTCCAAAATATAGAGTGGATATGATTATATTTCCACTTTGAAATGGTTAAAAACTACTGGACCAAATGTTATCAAATTTGAAAAAAGCTTAAAGAAGGACATAAAAAAAATTTCTGACAAAAAAAGTTAAAAAAACCATCAGGAGAGAAATGACGCTATATGCAATATTGTTAAACAAAAATAGGACTTGAAGACATCGATTTAGAAGATGTTTAATCATTTCTGAAATATGTTTGTAAAGCTTGTTCAATGTGCGTTATTTCAAAAACCATTGCTAATGGTATAATCTGGACAATTTGGAGTAACTGAAAGATGTGATATACCTACACGTGCTTAACATTCCTTCTGATTTGCCAAGAGTACTATTGAGAATGCAGTTATGCGATTTAATTTGGTTTCAGAAATGATGAACGACAGATTGAACATACTCTGTAATACGTCTTAGAAACGATTAAATACATTTTAAATCGATGTCCTCCTTCATGTCTTTTTTACTTAACAATGTTACATACAACGCCGTTTTGCCGCTGGTGTGAATTTTTGAACAATTTTTTTGGCAGAAAAGAAATTTATGACCTTCTTTAAGCTCTTGGCCAGGTTGGATAACATTTGGTCCTGTATTTTTTATGGCCATTTTTAAGTGAAATTTCAATTACAGCCATCTGTATAATACCTTCCAAACAGGGCGTTAATATGAAGAGTTTCCTTAAAGGGCATTACTTATTTGCTGTTTCAAATAATGACGAAAAAGAAATTATTTTGTAGGGAAATGTAATTTTGTTACGATGCAAACGATGTACAATATAGGTAGTTCATTAAGTAATATTAAGACAACAAATATTGTGTAATAAACATGACTCATTGTAACATAATAATTTCTTTTGATACAACCAAAACAAAGAAAAGAAAAGAATTTTTGTTAATATTCTATAACTCTTTTGCCCTTGAAAATGGTTTCATTAAAAATTCTAATGCAAAATGTCTATTGAACTATGTGCTATAATAGATATCAAACTTAAATTATAAAAAGAACAAAAAGGAAATATATTATACAAGTTGTTAAAGATAAATTGCAGGTATCAAATTAAAATCCCATTCCAAAACAAGACAATCCACTTAATAAAGGGAAATGACTTTTTCAAGGCTACATAAGAGTGCATGTATGCTTTTTTCGTGTGATTTAATATGTGAGAAATTCAAACACTCCAATCATTTCTTCTTTGTTTGTATTCCAATAATTATACAGACGATTATTTTCTGGGGTAGTTTTATAATTAGTTACACAACCTGTTTCAAATGTATATCAAGGCGACTTTATCTAATATTACATAAATAACTATGTATTTTTATGAATATCTACAATGTATACAATCCATCAAACAACAAGGTTAAAAAAGAAATATTTTAAATCAGTCCTGATTAAAAACGAAATATTTAAAATATTTATTTTATTTCTTTCATACTACAATATATATTTTAATATTCGAAGAAATCTTTAAAAAATGATTGAAACAAAATAAAACTAGGTCATTCAAGCATACAAGCATAAAAGAAGAAAAAGGCGAAACAGGAAAATGAATGAAAAAATCTGCGATGCTTCAGAATTATGTTATATCAATCCAATAATACTACTTCTAGATATTTTTGAATTAGGAATACCAATTAGCATGCACAATTCAGGCAGGAAAAATAAATAAATTATTTGTGTTATTCGTACATTCTGCATTTTCCCTTTTATCTTTAACACTAGATTGCCTAATGCGGTCAGTTTGACTGCTTTTCAATCTCAGTTAGAAAAGCAATTGTGCATATAATGACACAGCTTCTTAGAATTTTGTGACTTTTTGTACAACATATAAATGCGTTTATTAATCATTGTAGCTGCCTCCCCCCTTTTTCATTTCCGGTATATATATGTGTTATACCTGCATTGCCTAAAAGCAGTCATTTGGACTACTTGGAAAATTCTAAATAATCAAATGACTTTTATTATTGAATTGAGTAAGTTTCTTATATGAAATCGGCAACATATTATGCCAACAATGACCTTACAACATATTCTAACAAACGAAAATTTTGTCAAGTACGACTTTGCAACAAAAACAAAACAAATAGTAAATGTGAAAAATGTCATAAGTATGTTTGCGGAAGATGTACACATAAAAAGATTTCAACTTACATTTGCTTAAAATGTACAAATAATGAATAAATCATTTTTTGCTACAAATGAAGTAAATTTTTTTTATTGTTAATACTTACTAATAACTTGCTATATGCTTGTAAATAGTATCAGAAATATTAAAAATTAATTTTAAGCAAATTTTATTGCACATTATTCTTTTACCATGCAGTCATTTTGACTGCTTTGGGGCAATATAGATATACACTAAGTCTCCGTCGTTCTAGCGTTGACTAGCATTCCCCCAGGGGGCCACCTCAAAAAGAGGATGAGATGCTCCCAGCATAGTGGTTATATTTCGACACCCTAGTGGGTGCTGAAATAGGCGAGGTCTGGTTCGTTCCATCGATGATGAGACGTACTTCCTTCAGTAAGGTTTGTACCACGGCAGGTGATGGCCCTAAGGACTCAACCACATTTCCTGTCAATATTTCTGTTGCGTCGATCCGGTAATTCAGTTATTTTTTTATTCGTGTGGGTCGGAGTGTCAGTGATATGGTTTATCGTTAACCAGTTGCCTAAGGCTAACAGCAATTTTTTTCGCAAATGTTAGTTTTGGATTGTTAAACTATTAGCATGTTCTTCTTATTTTTGCTTACAACCGATTATTTTGCTACCACTGAACATAGCAGTAGCAACAGGATTTAAGCATTCTCATGTTGAAGTCTACTATTAGGTTGGTGCGTATGAAATGTCGGATTCTCTTTACATGCGGACGTTTGTCTCCCTGTTTTCTTTATACTTTTGTCTTTGGCATAACCTCATTCATAGTCGTATTGTCCATTGCCAGAGACTCATTTCAGCAAAATAGGTTTTCTCGAAGGTCTTCCCTTTTGTTATTTCTTTTGAGTTTATTGCCGATATGAATTCTGCCGACATTCGCGTCATTTTCTTATATGAGTACAAACTTGGTAATAGTGCTGCAAAAGCTGCACGCAACATAAACCAAGCGTTTGGGGAGAATATGGTTAACGATCGGAAAGTGTAGCGTTGGTTCGAAAAATTTCGGACTGGCGATTTTTCACTGCAAAATGAGCCGCGCGGAAGACCCAAAACGTCTGTGAAGAATGATGACCTGAAGGCTCTAGTGGAAGCGGATCCAGCCGTATCCACGAGGGAACTTGCTATCAGGATGAAAGTTGACCATACAACGATATTGAGACACCTTTCTGAGATTGGCAAGGTTAAGAAGATGGACAAGTGGGTACCGCACGCACTGACAGAGCGAAATAAGCTGGAACGAACTGGAATATGAAGTTTTGCAGCATCCACCATATTCACCGGATCTCTCGCCGACCGATTTTCATTTTTTCAAGCATTTAGAGCTGTTTTTAAGGGGCAAACACTATGAAAATGAAGACAGTCTAAAAAACTCGATATCAGAGTTTATTAATTCTAAAGACCAAAATGTTTTTAAGACAGGCATCTACGCTTTAAAATCTCGTTGGGAGAAGTGTATTGAAGCGAATGGAGCATACTTTGATTGAATAAACAGCTTTTGAAGAAAGATATGCAGTTTTATACAATCACTTAAGAATCCGACATTTCATACGCACCAACCTAATAGAAAGCCAAGTTATTATCTCTTGTATCTATAAAAAATCATGATCTCCTTGGTTTGTTTTCTTTTTGAACTTGAAGTTAAATGTATTGCATCTTTATTAAAGTTGATAAATATTTACCGTAATATTATGTCTAGTTTCATCGAAACTGAACAAAGATATTTTAGTTTATAGGTAAATGCAATTTCAACTCATTTCGGTGTTATGGATTTTACAGTTACCCATTTTATAACTAAAAATGGTTTTTTCTGCTAAAAACGAAATATTGTGTTTATATTCTTACACAAGATTGTATTTATATCCTAATAAAAACACAATAGGCGTGCATTGTAGGGGGGAAATTCAGCGCTGCATAAAAAAAAATTCAGCCGCGTCTATGCTAAATGGCAGTAGAAAATTTTGAATCAAAAGAGTGCATATGTGCTGTGAAGGTCATTAGCTCTATGCGGTATTCCATATATAGCTATATCCTATGTACTTTACGATTCATTAAAAATACAACAATTTAAAGGAAAAAGGAGTTTTTCTATTTAATTTAAATCTTGCGATACTATGTTTTTCTATCACGTAACGCTCCATTTATATTAACTCTAAGCTATCGGCTGTGAAATGTTTTTTAATAGGGATGTCAGAACTTTACTGTGCGTATCTTGGTAAATTCAAATCTTGTGTCAATTTTGGGCCACTCTTTAAAAAGAAATTAAGTGAAACCAATAAATTTTGTCTGAATAATACGTTATTTCGCTATCCCTAAATGTAGAAAATTGTGTGGCAAAGAAGAAAAGAGAAATAGTGGCATATAAAAGTTAATAATGCATATATTTCACAACCAAATGGAATATTCTCCCATTTTCACGTTTATTTGTAAATTTGGTATATTTGAAATTCTATAGTAAAATGAAAAAAAAAATGACTAAATACATTTCTCTGCTTCTCATTGGCCAAAATTTGGCATAGATTCAAAACTTGACATAGATTTACAATAATCGCAAATTAATTGCACCCAAAATTTGGCTATAAACCCTGGCGTTCTTTTTTTTTTTTTTTCAAAACATGCAATGCGTTTTACACATTGGCGGATTTTCATCGACGTAGATTATGCAGCTACTAAGGGCACTTGATTAAAAGAGGTCCGCAATCAGATCACTAAAAAAAATTGCAGTTTCAAAATAAATATTCTTTAAAATAATACAAATTTTATGAATGGTAAAATATTTGAATAATAATGATTACTTTATTATGTAAAATAGATAGAATTCTTGTACTTTACGTCCGATTAGAATATTTACAAAATCGAACTCTTTCTTCAGTAATATACTGCAAAAATTGGAATTCTGAAGAATCTGGAATCATAACAAATCCTATCGATACTATTACGTTCACATGTCACGTCGATACTGGTGGCAGAGTGATCAGCTGTGCACAAAAAGAAGTCTGGAATAATAAAAAATCTTGTTGATTGCTATGCTCGTATATCAAGTTGATGCTGATGGCAGGGTGGTCAGCTGTGCATAAGAAATTTAGAATCATAGCAAATCCTGTGGATACTACTGGCGGAGTGGCTAACTGTGCACAAAAAGTCTGGAATCATAACAAATCCTGTCGATAATGCTAAGTTCATTTATCATAGCAACAGAAAAAATTTCTAGTTAAGTGAAGAAATCTAGTGTATTTTCTTTATCTTCAAAAATAAAAATTATTAAATTATCTCTAAAGATATTACAAAGAACAATTCCAAATTTTTATATGAAAACTGATTCTGATGAAGAGCAAATCAAAGAAATTGTTAATCACAATAATGTATTTTTAAAAAGAAACCTTGCATAAATCCATTCATAAGTTTTTTGAAGACCGTGAAGAAAAACTTATTACTCCAACGACACTGAAAGCTGAAATTTCGTTATTTGAGACAAAAAATAAAATAATTTTAAAAAAATTAGATTTGTTGTTTGATGTCATGAAAACTATAAAACCAAGCTCAATAGCTAGTGAATGAGTATTTTCCATTTCAGATAGTATTGCATCCAAAATAAAAACAAAACTTAGCCACTTCTCCTTGGATATTTTATGGTTTTTTAAATCCTACTGTCTTAAGAGCTATAAAAGTTAGTGAAAATAATATAAATATTTGAAACTTTGGTTTGCTTTTTCGTTATTTTGTGTATGTAATCCTTAATTTTTTTGTTCATAAATTTTGCCTTTGATATTGATTCCGTTTTTTTTATTTTATTCAAATTTTTTTTAAGTATTCTTTCCTATTATTATTATTATTATTTTGACAAAAATTCGAAAACCGGCTAAAACCAGTTTTCTGGGAATATTGAATTCGAAAATTAATTTTTTAAAATGTTGGCTTTTGTATAAATCGTAATATTAGCAGGCAGATATAACTATAAAATTAGTTGATCCACTCATGTAAGTCTAAACCCCAAATTATCAAAAGCTCGAGATACAGTCTAAAATCTCAAATTCATAAGCCACTTAATCTCCTAAAATTATTCTTTCAAGCAAAATTATGTTCCAATCATCGTTTTATTTAGATATTATGTGAAATCCACGAGACATATCAATGCATGAAAAAAAAATTCGAGACTGATAAAAAAATGTTTGCCAAATCGCAACTGTTTATCAGTTGCTCTCTTGTTTATCAGCGGTATCAGTATTTGGGATACTTGGTAACCCTTTGTAACATATTTTGTTGTTCTCATTATTCAGAGAGAAATCTGACAAAAGCAGATTGCAGTAAATGCGAGGATAATGCTATATCAGACGAGATTAAACTGTCTCGGCTAAAAATAGGATCGTGTTTGCGTCACTCTTGAACCGGAAGTAGAGTTTTTAGGCTGAAGGATTATCAGGCCAATGATTTGGATAGTTTCAACTGAGTAAATAGTTTACAAGAAACAACTATATAAATTATTTTGAAATTCGGTTTTATTTGAATAAATATACAAATATAACAAATGTATTTTACTTTTGACATGATATGCTCTTTACAAACACATCATAAGTAAAGAAACATACAACATACATCACATTCTTTTAAAGGTACCGAAAATTTTATGCTTTTCTTGTGTTGAAAAGTTGGAATTTTATTAAGTATAAAACTAACTTCTTATTTGGATTCGGAATCAATCAATCTTATGCTCTGCCTTACCAATGGTTCTCTACTGCCGTCCTTCAAGGTGTTAAAACCTTTCGAGTAGGTGGATCCTCATGGGAGAGACCAAGACCAATGATTTTGACAAATTAATTGTAAACACACTTTGTAATCCTAATATTTTATGATTTACAAATTTTCATTTAAAAAAGTTTTATTAAGAAAACACTTTTTTGCAATTTGGTTTTTTATCGACCTGCCTATTGCGCCTGTCAGATCAGGTATCCTAAGTATTTTCATATTCTATCAAATGAAATTACTCCTACAGCATGGCAACACGAAAAATGTGTTGCTAACTAAATTTGCATACCCCTCCCCGTTGGATTGCGGCTACATTTTAAAAAGACTACTGTTAAATTACTTAAGCTTATTTTTAAATCGATTAATTTATGAGCCCTTTACAGTGTCATTGCTCATTGCTAGAAGATCTTGCTAACACAATATTCTATGTGACTCCCCTCCCCTTAAGAGTTACAGCCCACGTTTTAAAAAATGCAATTTTTGATATTATATTTATGAATATCAAAAATTATGAATTATATTTAAATTGATCATCCTAAAGAATCTATCAGCCCAAATATCCTAGGCATTGTCTGTAAAATTGAAAGCATAACACTGTAGAACAGTACTAGAAAATGTTTTTGAGATCCCGATATTATTCTGTGCCAATGAGGATGCTGTTCGGTCGATGGCAAGGTATTGTCCCTTCAATAGAACAACAAGTCGCTGTATTGGAATTTTTCTTATTGTGCATGTGTTTATAAAATTTGGCTGGGTTTTTTTTTTGTGTAAAAAGTATTGATCACTTACCATAGATTAATTATGACATTTTTTGCTGTTTCTAGTGCAAGGTTGTGTTTTTTTCCTTCATTTTATTTGATACTTCTTTTCTAAAATTTTTCTAATTTAGGTATGTTGATATTTTTATTTTATTGTATCATGTTTTTTTTGTTTAAATATCTATATCCATCCGTCTTACAACTGACTTAGTGTAAAACCGGAAATTTACACCCGACCAATTTTAAGATGGTAGGAAAAACAAGAAAAATACAGACATTCCAAGCTTAACTACACATTGTCGTTTTGGCACCCCTAAATTTTTTTCACTGCGTATCTTGTTATTTAAACAAAAAAACACGATAAAATATAATTAAAAAATCAACATTAATAAATATTGGAAAACTATAAGAAAAAAAACTTTATATCCAAAAGCACAAGAGCAAAAAATGTTGGAATTAATCTATGATAAGTTATTAATCCAAAATAAAAGACCAAATTGTGCAAACGCATAAGCAGTAAAAAAAAAATAACAATATAGAAGCCTGTAGCTTTCCCATTTGGACAGTTACTTGCCATCGACCGAACTGCATTTTTCAGCCTTTCTACGCTACCTTTTCTTGCGCTGCCTGCTTGCCGTCTCATAACTGGTCGAGTGTAAACCTGTCTTAAGTTCTCGTTTGGAAGCAGCGCGTTGATTCTTAAATTAATTAAAGTTAATGAACAAAATGTTTCATCTTAAATTTTCTAGAATAGATGATGCAATTAAATATTTAATAAAGAAATGAAATTTTAATTTTATTTCAACAATAAAATTTTTCAAAAATTGTGAAAACTCGAAAAAAGTGTGCACAGCACTTAAAAAAAATTCTAGAATTTTTAATACCTGAATCTTGTTTAATTTTTAAACTTTAATTGTGATTAAATCATTTAAATCGTTCCTGCTATTCATATTCTTATCCCCCGAAGTACACTTGTGCCAAATTTAGAAGCTCTAGATTAAGCAGCCTGCACATTAGAGCGCAAATATAATGCACACACACATTTTTGTAGAAATACTTTATGCATACACCTGCTGAATTGATATATATTTATATTTCAAACTAAAATTAATATTTAACTATTTAAAAGAATACAAAGCATAAAGCGTATATACCTAATTATATTCGAAAGTTTAACATAAGTCCTTATTGTAAATTTCATGTAATTTTTCCAGAAGTTCCTATTTTGAAAACTCCTTTCTTTAACTTCAAAGTCAGCCGTCTACTTACATTTGAATTTTGAATTCTCAAACAAATTTTCCAAACTGATGAATTTGCAACTTTCGTTGGAGATCAAAGTTTAATTCTTGGATGTTCCATTGGCATTGATGCGTTGATTGTTGAAGTAAAATCAAACGTTGTATGAAAGGAGCATATCGCTACACTTATCATCTACTGTCATGATTACATTTCAAATGAGATATTATCGGAAAATTTATACAAAAATCACTCAGTAAAGGTATCGAATTTTGTAATTAGTTACTTTTTGGATAATAAGTTATCACTAATAAATGACCTTTCCGAAATTTTGATTAGATTTTCAGTTACAATGTAATACAAGTTGTAACGGTTTCCAATTATTTCGGAGGATATTATCAGGAAAACTTCAGTTTTTCATGTACTTATTGAGTCCTATAAGTTTCTTCCTACTTCTAATATGATACGAATACAAAATATTTCTCTTTACGGATGTTATTTATCTTGTTATAAAATAACACTATTTTGCTCTATTAATTGCCTTCTTCCTTCTCTCAAGAAATCTCATGGTGCCTTCTTTCCAAAGTTTTTTGTGTTTTTTGTATGTTCTGTTTTGGACAAAATACAATCTTTTATAGCTTTATTTACAGCTTTTATTTCGCTGATGGATTTAAAGCGCATGAAGAGAGAATTTTTCATGAACCGGAAGAAGTAAAAATCAGATAGAGGAAGAAGAAAATCAGATCTGGAGAGTATGCAAGATGCGGTAAAACATCGCATTCAAACTGTGAGAGCTTCTCTCCTACGATTCGCGCGTTGTCATGATGAAAATTGATGCCTCGTCTGTTCTTTAATTCGGGCCGTTTTTTGGTTATTTTGATTGATCTAGTTAATAGTAATTCGGAGAATTTATTGTTTCATTTTGAGAAAGAAGCTCTTATAAAATGACGTCTTCCCTATCCCACCAAAAGAACAAAAGGACTTTTTTAGTGTATAGTTCCGCATGGCGCGTAGAAGAGCTGTAGTACGACTGAAATCGATATAGACGGTTAATAGATAAGCCTGCGTGTTTGCACGTGCAGATAAAGATAAGGCCATTCATAGAGAGATGAGAAGGAAACTTTTGGGACACCTTATTATAATTCAAAAGGCTGTCTTTTTCAGCAATATCAATTTTATATCCATATAATTTTTATTTAATTTCAATAAAAGTTTCAGTATATTTTGCAACAATACTTATTATTATATATTTTATATATTATTTTCACAATACTTTATGCAAGATGTACATTTTTTGTTTTGAATGAGAAGTAAAATTTTCAAAAATATTATAAAAACATATAACGTACATACCTAAAAATAGTATTAAAGTTACATACTTAACAAAAACACGTGCTTGAGATATTGTTTAATTTTTTGCGTTTACATTTTAGGGCTATAATGCAGAAGCTAAATTTTCAAAAATATTATAGAAACAGACGAATCAAGCTGAAAAAATTATCATGTAACAATGCTCTAAGATATAGGCTTTCCTTTAATTCAATAAATTATAAAGAAATATTTTTCTGACTCCACACAATAACATTTAAATAACCTTATTATAGGATTTTTTATAGGCACTTGCTAATGGCAAGAGGTCAAATATTATATCACAATAATTTCAATTAAATATTTATAAATATAATATTTGTTCCAGGAAGCGTTAAACTTAAATATTAGAAAATTAATGTTATTGGAATTTCAAATAGTTAATTTAATTTTTAATTCATATTTAGGATTACCATAATTTTGCGAATATAAGCTTTGAAAATAATTAATTAAATGGATTTAACTAAAAAATGCCTTTTATAAGCTAAAAATAAAAAAATTGGGTATTTAAGACTTTAAATAGTAAATCTCATGAAAGAAGGAAAACTTCCCACGTATTAAATGTCTTCAGGTGGTAAATTCAGTAAAATTAAAACTGGTTTCTTATTTCTTCTTATATTGTGTGATATGACTTAATTTTGAGTAAAATTTTTTTTTAAACGCGATAAATTTTGAAATTTAATTAATATAGGCATAAAATATAATTTGTGAGCAAAACTAATTAATTAAAATCCTTTGCTGCAAGAATGAATGAAGAATTTCGATCCAGGATTCTTTAGAACATAGATGGGCAGTCTGACACATTGCTTTGGAGTGAAGTGTAGGAGGTACGGATAAAATTAAATGAATATATATGAACGACATTTCCTTGGGAAAGAGCGAAAGATGATTTCTCTAAATGAAAGCTTATTTCTTGTTCTTGATTATAAAGGAACGAGTTAGACTTTTAGAAACTTTAAAGCAGTGATTTTGAACTACTGCGCTATAGTAACTTTCGGTGCCGCCAAATCCTTAAAGTATGCCGCCAAATTTTAGAAATGTTATCCAAAGATTTATGGCAATTAGCCCATGATTGCAAAAGAAAGGTTAAAAATATTATTACAATGTTCTATGTACTCGTGTGACTTCTGATTTTCAGTGTTAACCAACATTAAAACAAAAAAATCGAGACGGTTAAATATATAAGATGATATGGGAGTAGCATTATCATTTTTACGACCAAATATAAATGAAATTATCGAAAAACGTCAAACTCCAATTTCTCATTCAAAGTATTATTATTATTACCTTGTAATTAATCCCTTAATAAACGTACTGTTGTTTTTGTAGTATTTTATTATACATTCAAAATTATTATCGTAAATTAATTCACACAAAGTATTATAGGTAAATAAACAACTTTTGAATTTATTTTGTACTTTGTGCGACGCTAAATTTTGAAATCTTTAAAAGTGTGCTGAGACAAATATAAAATTAAATAAATAAAATAAAAGGTTTAGTATCACTGTTTCAAAGGATGTTTGTTAAAACCCATGATTAGAGTAAGACATATTCCGAGTAATATAGCTGTAAATGAAATAAAAAACGAACGAATTGAAATGCATTAAACGATTATATAGTTCTAATAAATTGTTGTTGTTTTCATTTAGTTGAAATTGTATTTACTTTAGATATGTGTTGACAGAGGTATATGAGATCACGCATCATTTTAGAGATTGATACTGATCGTTTCAGCACTCTGAGATGACCACTTTTTGATAATTCTATCTGACTAAGATGAGAAACGCGGAAGGATGAGCGCATTTCCGGAATTTTTCATCCTTCCTTGACCTTGATTTTCGCTCTAATATTTATTTTATTGTTCAAAATTTTTTTTTCAAGTGTATGTGAATATCGTGTCTTTTCTAACTGTATTATTTTAAGGTATCCAACTAGGCTCGAAGGAAAATTTTTAAAAAATTGGATTTAAAAAAAAACTGTTTTAAACTATGGTTTCCAGATGTATTGATAATTATAATTAAAAAAAACTGTAAATACAAAAACATTATTTGAAAATATAATATATTGTGAGAAATTTGTAGGAAATTTATCCAAAACGCTTAACTCATTTGCTCCATATGCAAATATGAAAAAAAGGCCAATACTACGGGAAAATATTTATTACAAATTTAGGTGTAAAATTGTAGAAAAATAGAAAAAAATCATTTTTGAGCATTATTTGATAGTAATTTTGTTCAGTGTGGTAATATTTGAAATGTGGGATGCATATAGGTATATAGTATATAATATGAATATAGTATATATCATATTATATGCAAGCATATAATATGATGCAGCTCATATATACGCTCCAGAGATAGTGACCAGGAAAATTGAGCGTATATATACGCTAATGATGCAAATGGGTTAACACTCTACACAAAATTGTAATGCAGCAATCCTATTTTGCTTTGTACACGAATTATAGAATTTAATGATGAATGAAATGAACCAAAATCTAAAAAAACATTTTGAGATGCAAAGAAGTTATGGGTAAATACATACGTAAACATGCATTTTTCACCTAAATTCTCAACTTAAATTTTCGACAAACCCCAATAAATGAAAATGTATTTCGTCAACAATAAAACTTTTGGTTCATTCCACTGCCCATATTATTTAAAACACACGTTGAAATTTTTATGCAAATACCTCTATTAGTTTTTGAGATATACTAACGGTGGACAATTTTTATGAAAATTAAAGTTCTGAGAAAATTCAAATTAAAGACAAATTTTAGCTGAAAAATCTGTGACCCTGGATTATAGGTCAAGGTTTCCCAGAAAATATAAACTGTTTTGGAAAGAGAGAAGTCTGAACTACAAGCAATAAGAATTAAAATAAATTCGCCAACGTGGTCGATAGCCTGTGTTTTTAACGTAGTTCGATATCTTAATTCAGCCTGCGAGTAAACCTAGTTTATTTTATCTTTAAATTTGAACATTAACTCCTTTTAACTTTTTTCTCAAACCTATTTTGAGGAATTAAACCCATCCTAACGCATGTGTAAAAGATTGGAAGGTTTTAGAATCCATTTAGAATTTAGAATTAAAATATTTGTACTGAATAAATAAAATAAAATTTTCCCAAACACTGAAACAATTATCTATAAAATTTAAGAAATTATGAAAAGATTATGAAATGGTCTGTATATTTTCATACTGCAGCAATTTTTCACGAATCCGATAATATGGAAATTATCCAGCAATCCACTAAGATGGGCTAAAATTATTCATTTTAAGACACTGGTTTAAATTAAAACATTTTCATGCATATAAATAAAATTTGCCAATTGTTGAAGAAGATAGCTATAAAATTTAAGAAATTATGAAAAGATTTTATTTAAAAAAACAGCATATATATATAAAATTTCATATTTTAATATTTTTTCATGTATCCAGTGATACGGAAGATATTCGACCAAAAAGTGATCGGATTAATGAAAACGGCGAATTACTAAAAAAACAACAACCCAGATTTATATAGTTAAACCTAAATTTGTTGCAGAAAACATACAAAATTATATTGCAAATGAAAAAGAAATTCCAAAGTATATTTTAAAATCTGAGCAGCTGTCTGTCGTTTAGGTTGAGCCAAGGTCGCTGACATCCATATGCATTTTCTTGTTTTTCTCACCGCGTTTTTCCTTTCTTAAAATGAGGGATTAGTAGTAGAACCAGATTGACGAAGAGCCGGATTAAAGAACATTGCACACCACATTCTGCCTATCTTTTCTCTATTGTCATTGATTACAGTAAAAGTTCTTTATTTGCGGGATATATATTCCATAAATAGTCCGTGAATACGGAATGGGATACGTTCCTAGGTGACAAAATAAAAAACCCCAACTAATTTGCTAGTTTGCTAATTTAAAGCTCATTTGCCATTCTTAAACCTTCACTGAGATTTTTCAAATTAAATGTCACGTTTCCAGTGCTTGTTGAAGCCTCTTCTTCAATGGGCTGTGAATTTAACATTTCCTCCCTGTCGGTTTCAATCCTCGGCGATATCATTTAACAACATACTTTAAGAAATGTTGTAATAAGATTTTTTTTATTAATCCGTTTGACTGCATTTACAAAGGATATTGGGTTGGATACCTATTGGAATCCTTTTATTATTATTATGTACTTGTTAGATCCGCGAATAAAGAAATTTTTAGCCGCGAATATAGGAAATGGGTCGCATTTTTTTAATCCGCGAATAGTGAAAACGCGAAGGAAGGAAGCGTGAATAAGGAGCTTTTACTGTATTTTTCTTTACTGTATACGTTACTTATTGCCTATAGTTCTGAATTATTGTACTTTGCCTATATTTCTGAATCATTGTACTTTGCCTATAGTTCTGAATCATTGTACTTTGCCTATAATTCTAAATCATTGTGCTTTGCCTATTTTTTCAGAATCATTGTACTATGTCTACTTTTCTGGATCTTGACTGTTTGTCCACTTTTCCTAATCATTGCCTATCTTTTCGAATCACTTTGGAGGTTTTTTGCTTTTCTTTTAAATAATTGTATGATTACATTTCCTGGATCACTAAACTTTAACTTTTCTTTAAACATAATCATTCATATTAGATACATTACTGTAAAATTCATATTTATATAAAAAAAATATTATTATTGTACTGAAAATGCAGGAAAAGAATCTTTCAGAATATAGAGTTAAAAATTTAATTAATTAAATTAAACTTTTAAAGGCATTATTTAATTCGTAGAAAGGTCAAAAAGTGATATCCATAAGACTCCAATGGATTTATATCAACCAGGCCTAGCAGCTAGTTACTTCCTGGGGAAAAGAAGTTAACATAAAAAGAATTTTTCAAAATTTTATCCATATTATAGCTAAGAATCAATCTAAGTTTTTATATTTTCTGAACATTTTATTATACTTGTTATAACATCAGAATATTTTATTACCAATTAATATTTGATTATTTTATTACACATCATCTCTTATTATATCATTTTAATAATGTTTTAAAAACTTTTGGACATATTTCTCAAAGTGCTTTTTATTTAGACTTAGTTTTATATTCGCATGCCTTGGGACGATATTA
>JAPMOQ010001714.1:471653-482900 GCA_026543055.1 Argiope trifasciata | reverse complement strand
TGTGTGTGTGTGTGTGTGTGTGTGTGTGTGTGTGTGTGTGTGTGTGTGTGTGTGTGTGTGTGTGTGTGTGTGTGTGTGTGTGTGTGTGTGTGTGTGTGTGTGTGTGTGTGTGTGTGTGTGTGTGTGTGTGTGTGTGTGTGTACATACATATATAAACACGCACACAATTCCATTTTCCAGCAGGACAACGACCCCAAGCTGAATTCAGATAATGTCAAAATATGGTATCTTTTTTATTATAAACAGCAGTTATACACACCAACACGGTACCCTGGAAACATAGCCATAGCATATTTCCACATACTGAGGGCCATACTTGGAAAGGTGGCTTAAAAACACAAAATTAGAAACAAAAGCCTTTGATGATTTTTTGTAAACTTCAATTGCTTTATCTGAATTTGCAAGCTGATGAAAGGATTCTCCCTAATAATGCGAATTTTATGTCAAGCTTATCTAATGGCATTTTGCACAATATCAGTACTTACATTTTTGCCTATGATTTGAGAAGTTTTTGCAGCAAGTTGGATGAACCATATGATCACAGAAATTTAAAGAAAAGTATTAAAATTTGGGTTTAGATAGAAATTTCATTTTTCGAGCGGATAACGACTTCAAACAAAATGCACATTAAGTCAAAATATGGTGTATTTTTCATTGAAAACAGCAATTACGCACGACAATACAATACTCTTGACATCAATACTACTGATTATTACTATATATTGTGGGCCACGCTCAAAAAAGTGCTTCAAAAGCACAAAATTAGAAACAAAACCCATTTAAACGAGTGTTGCAAAAATAATATGGTAAAATATCTTCAGATTTAACCAAAAATTTCTTCAGATTTAGCAAAGACATTCGAGGTCATTATAAAAGTCAAAAGACATGCAATTTAGCAGTTACACTTTATTTTTATGCAAGATATTACAAAAATTTCATAGGTGTACTCTCAATTTTTTCAGGCAAAAATATATGTTTATTTAAAATGCTTCTGAAACTTTTCAGTTTAGAAGTTTTTCTTTGATTTTACTTTATTTGTACTTTAAACTAAACCATTTTTCATGTGTAAAAATAAAAACATGTTTGCACTTATCGGTAATAGGCTATTTATGTTCAAAGTCGGATTTATCAAGTAAAAGTAAGGTGTACTCTCAATTTTTTTTGAGTCACTGTACATGTGTGTGTGTACTGATATATCTTCGTTTAAATTAAATCTTAATCGATTTCATATTTTTTGGTCTTATTTAAACCCATATTAACTTCATTTTAAAATGTTCTTATATTTCCTGATAAAATTTCCCCTTCTTATGTAATTAATTCTACACGAGCTCTATAAAACTGCTGAATTCAGAAGGATCTCACGCTTTGGACGAAGGGACATAATTCCTTAATGCTTGCAATAGTCTTTTAAAGATACCCAAGATTCCCATTTCTTAATCCATACGTGTTAAAGAAATTCCGATCAAAATATCATCACTCAGTGTCTCACATCAAAAACTCAGTAAAATCACCGATAGGAAAATTTTCTGTTTCTTTTCCTCTTGTATCGTAATGAAAATTAATGCTAGATTTATCATCGTTTTTTGTATATAAAATGTTTATCGTAGTGAAATAAATCAAAGTTTAAAATTCCAAATGTGTTTTTTTGTATTCGGCACATAATTGCTAAAACATGATTACTTATAATATTTTTGAATCCAATTATATATTTTATTTACAATTTTTTGAATGATTTAATTAGAACTTGAAAATTTGAGGTGAAATAATTTGATACCCATAGAGCGCATGGATATAGCGATTAAGAGAAAATGTATAGCAATTAAAATTGAATACATGTGCATATTAAATATTGAAAATAAAAGTTCATTACCATTTCTGGTTAAAAAATTACGTTTTCATTTGTTCCACTCAACAACGTGCACAGTTTTTCTCTATTGTAATACTTAAACAAATTCTGTTCTTATTTTGATAGTCAATCTCGAAATATTAATGGGTTTAATCTTGGAAATAACATGTAAACGATTTTTTTTAAATCTCTGATATAAACAGAATATCACATTAAATGCAGAACTAGAAACACGATGCATATAAGCAGAAATATAAACTTGGCAATTTAATCTTATCTGAATGGCAACAACGAATAATTTTCTATGCAACGATCAATCATATTCATTACCAGAATAATATCTTGTTTGCAATGATGACAAATATTTATCGATTTGGTCAGCTGCAGCATTATAATTTAGAAAACTTAGACCTTAGCTTTGTGTTTAGAATTACATTCTGAAATGAGTTTAAGCTTTTTGAAAACTGATTCTATAAATGGATAGAATACATCATCAGCAAAATGGTGAAGTTGACAGTTTACTGTGAAAGCTCCCAGATCTTTTAAGGTTACAAATGCAGTTAAAGTTTGAATAACTTTACGATCTCGAAAAGTTTGTTTTGAAATTCCGTTTTAAACGATTTTAAATAATTTGTTTGTTTTTATAACAAATTAGATTTTACTGAATGGTCAGACATTCGGTTATTTTAAAAGGATAGTAAATCTTTGGTTTTTTGAGTTTAAAAAGCAAGTCATGGTTTTAAATAAAGCTATTAATGTGCACTTGAAAGGCAATGACGAAATTTTAAAATTTCTGTTGCTGGAATGGCAACTCGTCTGTAAATTATCAAAATAAACACTAGGGACGTTAAAAAAGTAAGTTACACTCAAACAATTACATTATAAATACTTTATTTACAAGTCGGCTACAATGCAATACGACACACCTTCTAACATGCTATATCGCTACATAATCGTGCTATGTCCAGACGATAGGAAATCTCCCCTTGATTTTGAAGTCAGCTTAAAACAGCTGTCTGAACTTGGTAATCGTAGAAAAATTGTCTTCTACCCAAATGTTCTTTGAGCTTGCCGAATATGTGAGAGTGGCAAGGCAACAGAGCGGGTCTGTATCGTGGATACTTCCAGACCTCCCATCCAAAACTGAGATGCAAATTCTGTGTTTTGCTTGTGTGGTCTTTTATTGTCGTGCAAGAGGATAATGCTTTTGCTTTGTGTTTCGCAGAAACGTTCCTTTGCGTTCAGAGCTCAAAGAATTTGGAACCAATCGTGCACAAAATTGGCTATAATCTAGATGGCGATGGACGATGAAATGAACACTGCCAACGGATATTCCCATGTCTTGTGCAATATGTGCGATGCTCCCTCTAAAATTGCTGGGAATAATGTCTTTCGCCCGCTGCACCATGTTTGATGTGTTCACCGACTTGGTATTGCTGACACCATTTCACAATGGCTGAAATGACAATGCATATGGCCCATACACTGTCAATATTTAACGATCTCCATATTCGCGAAACGGTTTTGTCAGCAAAAAACGTATTGCTCCGCTTACTTCAACATCTGAATAAGCTTCCAGTTCACGAACCATTTTTTCTCCTACTACTCAGCACCGGTTTTCACTATCTTAATGTTATTTTTACAGTTGTAAGTCGTGGAACTCAATTATCGTCTACGCAAGCTTAGCTCTTTTTTCGACATGGTGCTATCTATTAGAGGGCATCTAATAAGAATTCGAATTTTGTGTCAAGTGTGTGATAAAATCTTTTTTATTTTCTAAATTCTCAAAATCAGATTTTCTAAATTCTCAAAATCAGATTTTCTGAAGCTCACTAAATTTTCCGGGAAATTATCATTTTCTTATAGACAATAATATGATGAACTATAGCCTTAAAACTTCTGTATCTGAAAATATTAAAAAGAAAAAACAATGCATCGAAGACTGGAATGGATTAAATTTCCGTGAATCCATTAGCCCAAATGAGATTTTATAAAAATAAAACCTATCTCAATTTTTCATTTTTTAATTAAATTTAATTAAATATAGTAAATAATTCGATGAAAGGAGTCAAATTATTTATTAGTTTCAACTATTTGACTAGAAAATAATTACAGATTAAAAAATTAAGTGATTAATGTGAAGCACTCGAAAAAATCTTTCGCTCTGTTTAAAAACGAATTAATAACTATATTGTAAACATTTAATTATACCAATTAACTAGTTGATTAATTATGTGGCTAAAGGATGAATTAAGTATGATCTTTGTATTTTTTTTATAAATGTATTTGCATACTTCTCGTATGGATGGATCGAAATAATGAGGTTTTTAAATTGCCTTTTACAATTTCTTACTTTCATTTTCCTCATACAATTTCTTTCTTTTTCTGAAAATATGAAAATATTTATTCTAATATTATTGAATGAAATAAAAATATTTCATGTTGTGTATGAACAAAAATATTTTAATAAATGCATTGCCAAAGAGAAGAAACTTTTTGAAATTTTAACTTCGATTTATTTTATCATGGGAATCATAGTTTGCTCAAAAAGCAAACCATAATAAAAGATGCATCAGTCTGCATCACGACACAAGGGCAAAAGAGACAGAGATTTTTCCCTTCAGCGATTTTATAATAAGATTTTGACAGATTTTCTTTTAACACGTATATATTTAGGAAATTTAATTTTAGGTATCTTTAAAAGAATGTTGCACGCAAGATTTTTATTCCTTCACTAAGAGTGCGAGAAACTGCTGAAATTAGCTGTTTGCTTGAGAAATTATATAGAATTAACTAAATAAAAAAGCGGGAATAGGATCAGGAAATGAGATAGCATTTTAGGATGAAGTAAATATGGGCAAAATTAAAATCAAAATTAGGAAATATTAAGTTTTATTTTGATTAAAAGATATCTTCACGTACATATCAGTATGTACGTATGTGCGTGTGTGTGTGAATGTGTGTATATAGTTCTATTTGGGAAAAAGTCTTGATGAACGCAAAGAATTTCTTTATATATTTTTTTAAATTAATAAATAAAATACTAAAAAATTAGGAGATCTAAATTTATACGCTGCTCCTTGGTACTGTTTAAAAACTATTTTTGACAAAATAACTAATATTTTACCTGAAAAGATAACTTGCGTCTAAACTTACTAATTTTTCTACGATCAAAACTGAACAAAAATATGAAACTTTTCTTTGCGTTAGTTTAAGGCAGTGGCAGAGCCTAAAATAATTTAATTTAATAATTATGCTAGCTACTTTTCAGAAATCAACTTCTGTTAATAAGGTTGAAAAAGTTTCTAAACATGAAAAAAATTCCTATATAATAAAAAATATATAATAATCCCATCTTTAAAAAATAAAAAACTTTCAATCACACCACTTAAAGGCAATGACAAAACCTAAAATAATACATTGTTCTTATGTTAGTTTTTAAAATACCAATTTTCATTAAGAAGGTTGATTAATTTTTAAACACATAAAATGACTACATAATAAAAAGAAAAGTATATTTCCGCCTTAACAAAAGTATGAAATTTTCAGTCATATCAATTAAAGGCAATGACAAAACCTAATATTGATAAACTAGAGTGAATATATTGTAATCATTCTAGTTTTTCAGAAACTAACTTTTATTAATACCGTCGACTAAGTTTATAAGAATGTAAAAATGTCTATACGTTAAAAAAAAAGGATAATATTCCAAATTAAAACATCAGTTAAAAATTCGTAATGCAATGATTATCTGAGAAGTAAAGAAATAATGTATACTAAATGCACCTTTTTAGATTCTTAATGTTGTAAAGAATTGAAACTTTGCCATCAAAAAGTAAATATGTTATAAATAGCTTTGTTAATTTGTAATCGTATAAAGTTACAAACAAGCAGACACTTCAAAAAACACGAATTTATTCCGACAATGAAGAACAAATGAAAGCACAGACGATTTCACACAGAAATGAATAAATTCCTTTCAGCTCTTGGAAAATAATCTTGGGAAAAATTTCTAGGATGTAGAAAATAGTTCTTTCAAAACTTATGTAAGGTACCTTTAGTCGACAATATTTTCATACATTTTTCTCTGTAATAATTTTTTTCTTTAAATGGCTGTGCTTGTGGTTTTGAAATGGTTCAACGATAATAACGAGTCATGGTTTTGAAATGGTTCAACGATACACCAAAAAATACAATGATTTCAACATATAATATTTCTATTTGAATATAATAGTTTTTGCATTGAAATGCCTATTGACTTCTTTTTTAGCAGAAAGTGTTTGCATTTTCATATAAAGTAGTTCGGAAATTATTATTATATGATACAACATTTTTATATAATTAAACAGCAGTAAATAAAATCCTAAAAGGAATGAAATTCTCATTTTCATTTTGAAATGACGCTTCTTACCAAAATTTCAAGAATATAACTTATTTTTAGATTTAAAAAAAACTGTTTACAATAACCATGTTATTATGGTGTCAGGCATTATGTTTACGATTGAGGTTTATGGAGCCTCAAAATGTACAAGCAACAAATTGTTGAAGCCTCAAAATGCGTAGGCAATAAATTGGCGATTTATTCCCTTTTTTATTTTGGAGTCGGTTATAGCAGTTATGGCTTTTGAAATATCTATCATTAGCTAATCTAGTTTTATTTTGGAGTCGGTTTTCACTGTATAAATTTTGAATTATTTATCGTCTGCTGTTGTAGTTTTTTCCCTTGGCAATCACAATGTCATTGCTGTTTTAAAAACAATGTTTTTGGCGGTTTTTAAAAATAAACTATACAAGTTAAAATATTGCTTTTTAAATAGATAAAGATTGTTGATTCAGGGATAATTTCAACTAAATAAATTAATGTTATAAGAAAATAATGTAGAAGATTATCTTATTTGGCGATTTATCGCCAACTAAATTTACAATTTGATTTCCAAATCATACATGCTTTTAATACTTATAAATTGTCTGAATTAATTTAATCTATTAACAGTTTAAACCAGTTTGAAACAATCCCGAGACTATTATATTGTGCATCCGTCCATATTTAGAGAAACAATGTTTTTCCACCTCCCATCTTAAAATCGGTCAAACTCCAAACTCCAAAACTCCTATACACACATATATGTACAATTACAAGTGATAATTTTTGGCTTCACTATATTTTTAAACTCTAAAATGAAAGTAGAGAGACACAAACATGTAATATAAAATCGAAATAAGATTTTATATTACATGTGTGTGAATAACAATTAACTTTTAATTTGAATAAATTAAATTACCAATAAAACTTGAATTGAAACTTTTAAAAGTTTTTTTAATTACTCACCAAAATGACACGAATGTTCTTATTTTGTATGTATTCCTTTACTGTCTGCTCAATTTTCCCAACATATTTTTACTTTTATTCCTCTACGGATAAAAAGGATTCTATCGTATTCGAAAATACCTGCAAAGAAATTCTTTTTATATGGCTTCTTTGAGAGTTCTATATAAGAGGTAGTCTATTTTCTATCATTTTGGATATTTTTATGAAATCTTAGCATTGTCCATTGCATTTTCTTTAAGATTTTTTTTCGGATGAAAATTGAAACTTTTGTATAATGGAATGAATCTGAATCTTTATAATCTTTTATCTTTTTTTATCGTCAGTAAAAAACAATCAAATTTCAGTAATCTAAACTAAATCACGAATTTGGCGAATTTTCACTCAAAATATACTAGATCGATGCCACACTTATACGATTGGCATAATTTTTTAAATTTTAATTTAATTAAAAGTAATTTAATTATATTTAATTAAAGGTAATTTAATTAATAAAATTAATTTAATTAAAGTTAATTTTTTCCACCATTTTTAAACCAAGTGTGTCATTTCCTTACTTGAATCTTCAAAATGTCGTCATTGCCAAATGAAATAATGAATTTGCAACAAAATTCTGTTGATTTAGCAATCTTCTCGATAAAAAATCCAATAACTGTTTTCTGAGCTAGATATCCAGCAAATAAATAAATAAAGATATAAAAAATAAGACAAGGTCAAACAATTCGGGAAACTTTAAATAATTTCATCTAATAACAATAGCAACATATATTAAATGAGTTTGCCTAATTAAAAAAATTCTATTTTATATTCTATAAGTTATTCTTTTGTAAAAAAAATGGAGGAAATAATCTTAGTTAAAAAATATCAACATAGAAAATAATAAAGAATTTTATAACAATAATAATAATTGCCAAACAGTTATAAATATACTACTAAAATAATTTTTATTTGAAAATTTGAATTTTAAAAAAATTCCAAATTTCATTAAGTGTTAACTTTATTTCTTTAATTGAGAATTTGAAAGCAGAATGATTTGATAGAACGTCAATATCATTATCTTTTTAAAAAACTGAGAATAACTTTAGAATTTTTATAAGAAATTTAGAATAATAATTATATAATATTTAAGTTATAACATAGAATTATTAAGAATAGAGATTTAAAAATTTAAACGAAACAATAAGCCATAGAAGCATCCATTTTTTTACCTTGCACCGATCAGCTACAGATGATTTAATAATAATATTGCAATTATTATTTTTCCTTGGTATTTTTATATTATTTTATTTTTATTCCTAATTTTAAATATTCTTTTTTAATGCAAAAACAGTTTTCCCATTGGACTTGAAAATCGTTTGCAACTTAATTTTTATTGTTATATTTATTAGAAATGTAAATATTATTTTCTTTTATTGAGTGGCAATTAGGTAAGTGCCGATTATTCATTCAATGCATTTGAAATTAAATTAGTTAATTTTCCAGTTTCATAAGCAATAATTCTTCTGTTAAAAGACTTCTCGACACATTAATTCTTCCAATCTAGCTAGAAGGAAGAAAGAAAGTAGAACTTTTATTATATTTTAAGTCATCATTCACGCACAGTGAAATATATAATTGTTAAAATTACTCTTATAATAGATATAAAAATATACAAATGAAATCCATCTCCTGTTATATATATCCAATGTATTTTACAACTTTGATTGATAACATCATTATAAACTCTCATTTTGATTGATTACTTTATTTTTTCAGATTACTTGATTGATGGATGGCACTTTTTTTTTTTGGCATTGATTTATTTGTCAGTCTAAAATTCCCGACTTTGTATTTACAGCTCGCCTGTCATGTGACAATAATAACTCTGATTATGGCAAATATAAAGATAAAATCTAGAATAAAGATATCAACTTATTGAAAAATTAATACTTTTTTTTTATTCTGAAAAGTAACATGGATACATTCTAACACACGAATCGAGGAAATAAGGGTTTTGGTATCGAATATGCTTATTGATAGAATCTAGGAATGAAAATCGATGTATAAATAATTATTTATAACATCGCAATATAATCGCTAATATTAAGAATAATTAGTTAATTGTAAATGTTAATAATATAGTCAATATTATTATTAAGTATTTATTAATGCCATCTTATTTAAAGTACCTCTTTTAATAAATCAACTTTTTTTATTCATCAGAAAATTCTTATTCGTACCAGATTAAATTTAAAATTCAATAAAATTTCGCTTATGATGTATTCAGTAGATTAAAAATTATATTAAATGCCCATTTTAAATGAAAAGTTTTCGATTTAAAAATAATAAATAAAAATACACCATGATTGATAGCTAATAATGATAATATTAATAATTTTTTACTATTATCATCATATTTAAGGAAAAACTTTTAATAAACCAGTTCATTTTCCCCTCCTATCAGACGAATGCTAAAAAAAATATTGAAATACCAATTATGATATATTCAACAGATTAAAAATATCACACTAAATGAAAAAAACAAACAAAAAAAAAACAATTCAGATTCAAATTAAAGAAAAAAAAATCCTACATTTTTGAAAGAAGATTAATTTAAATTCCTAAAATTGGACATGAGCACTCATTTGGAATAGATAATTTGCAGATTTTTCAATTACTGAGAATTCTGAACAATAAGATGAAAAAAATACATTCTATTTTCTATGTTCCTGATATTTTTTATAAAATATTTTCCTCTTTGTTTTGAAACCATAGAAGGATTATATTAAATATCTGAGTAATTTACATGAAGAATAAAAGGCTGAAGTTACAATCTTGTAAAAAAGAATACTTGTTTTAAATACTTGTTGATTACATAAACTCATTCAAAAGTTATTCTTTGCTTTTCTACTTAATTAAAAATGCGTTAAAAAATTAAAATTAAAGTATAAAAGATTACATATTTAGAAGATGTTATTTTAAATCTGAAAATAAAATGTCATTTTTTTTTTGTAGAAAACTTTCAACGTAAGTATAATTAATCTTAAGAATAAAGTTAATAAAAATATACTTTCACCAGTATATTAAAAGATAAAAAAGATGTACTAATAGAGCTCTTTTTGTTTTAGTTATTTCTCACTTATAGATTTTTTCAATTTATATTTCAATGTTATAAATATAAAATCTTGCAAACTATTTTTCTTCTCAAATTCTCTATTCAGAAATGTTACCGTTAGGAAACCACACTTTAAATGAATAAACCGATTATAAAATTTCCGAAAATATTAAAATAATCTATTCTCATCGAGAAAACGCAAATGTGCAAAATCTCGAAATTAGGAACGCCCAAGGGAACGAGTAAAAAATCAATTTTGAGAATTTTTGAATTTTTTTGAATAATAAGGAAACAATTCATATATAATAAATGCATTAAAACAAGTTACAAAAAGAAAAGTAGAAATAGAGAAACATCTTTCAGCTACTTATATTTTATATCAAATAATGAATATGAAATTAATGCATTTCTAAAAGTTCTCGAATAGTAAGTACAAAATGAAAATCAAACCAATTAATTAAAAATTTACTATTAGTTAAATACAAAACTATTCAAACATTAATATTTAGTTTATAGATAACGAATCATCCTAATAAAATTTGTGTTAGTAATTCATATTGAACAGCTGTTTATCTCTTTCTAAGCTGATTGAATGAAAATCCAAACAATGATATCTGGTGTTAGTCTAAATTTGCCATCATTCAACGATCAAGACGGAAAATTTCTATCCAGCACAAAGCCATGTTCTTACAAGAAAAGAGAAGAGTTTGAATATGTTGCCGAAAAATTTGACAAGGTTGATTATGCTTCTTTATCAAATATCTCACTTTATAACAACTTTCAAAACAAGAGATTTATGCTTTTTTATCTTAAGTAGTCAAACGGCTTCTTTGTAGCTCTGACCATTTGCGGTTTCAATCTGAAACGCTTGTTTCTTTTTTAATACTTTTTACCCAATTTCTTTGATGTTTTCATTATTTTCACTGACAGTGGCAGTGGCTTAAGATATCATTTTCAAAGATGTATTTTATTTTCCACAAA
>JAPMOQ010001714.1:455545-471253 GCA_026543055.1 Argiope trifasciata | reverse complement strand
TCTGAAAAGCGAATATCTGAAAAATCATGTCTCCGTATGAATTGAAAGCTGCAATAGCACATCACGTTGCTGCAATTGATCGAGAAATCCTTCGTGAATCTGTTGAACGCGCCATAACTCACTTTGAACATGTGCTTGACGTAAATAGAATGTACACTGAACATATATTGTAATTAAATAGAGTTTTGAAATTACAAATCGTGTTTTTTTTTTACATGTGCCGCCTTCTCCCCTGGTCGTTGAAATCTGAACTATTCAAAGTGAGAAAAAAAAAAAAAAAAAAAAAAAAAAAAAAAAAAAAAAATCTCTGTATATATATATATATATATATATACAGAGAGAGAGAGCGATTACATCGACATACAACTTTCGACACCTCACTGTTTCATGCTGATTCACATTTTCTTCTTTGCACTTCTTACGACACAAGTACTTTATTTTCTGCTTACTGATTTTGAGGCTTCAAAACCCCAAACCAAAACAACATGATGTTCTCATATGACAAAAAATAAAAATTAAATGGGAGTAATCTTTTTTAAACAACATTGTTTAACGGACAAAAGAAAGCAATATGAAGAATAAAAATGGAAGACTTTTAGACTGTGTTCCATAAACATAAAAAATCTGAACTTATTTTTAAAGCTAAAGAAAAAGGATTAAGAAACAGGTTTCTGTAAATAGTTATCTGAAAGATCAACACAAAGCGTTTAATTCTTAGTTAAGACATTCAAGAGATAGCAGATGTATAAAATTTATTTTGAGCATTTGAAGTCGTAGAATTTATTCCCAGAATCAATGCCATATAAAAATTTAAAGAAAATACCAAATTATTTGAAAATATTAATTTTTTATCTGAACACTTTTAAAAGGATCAAGGGTTTAAAGGTGTTCAAAATATTTATTGAGCCATTTTTAGGGTTCTTTTTACCACGCTTGTAACTCTGAACAAGAATAACGACGAATTTTCAGTTTAAAAAATATATATCGAAATTCTTTTAAATTACAAAGTTTAATATTGTGAAAGAAGTTCAATAGTTGGAATGTTTGTTTCTAACAGAAAGAATGATATTTTTAGAAAATGATGATCCTTTTGTTTCTTTAAAAGACATCCAACAAAGCTTAAATAAAAATAAAAATTTATTTTTATCGAAAGGTTAGAATAAGTTCACACTTTCTCAAAATTTACCAAGAATAATTGCATTGTGCATTAGCTCTAAAGATAGAATTGTTAAAAATACACTGAAATAATAAAGCTTTCCTCCTCCTACAGTTCTGAAAAACTGACTTTTGCATCAGAATCAAATCTTTAGACGAGTTAACTTTAACCAATTAAATTTTATTCGAAAATTCTAATAGATTACACATTTGGAAAGAAACAGTCCCTTTCCATTTCCTGTATAGACAAATTCAAGCTCAGATGAATTTAATATGTCAATAAGAACATTTCGAGACAGTTAAAAAAACCCACAGTAATCATATTACATTTAATCTCATTTTAAGCAGTGTATAGATTTTTACAATGCATGAAATCAGATTTTCAAAATTTCATTTACAACTTCTTTGCTTGAAAACATGACATCCTATGACAAGTTGCTAAGCGAGAGAAAACTTTAATCCTGTTTTTGCCTTAAGAAATAGAAATTTTTTAATTCCTTATCAATTTCAAGCTTATTATCATTTATGTATTGTTATGCATATAAAGATATTGCTTTGCATAATTTTAAATTTAAAAATTTCTTTTTTCAATTATAATGATAAATAAGTACTTTTTCAAATGACAACAATTATCTTTGTCTTCATTTTTATTTATTATGTAGAAATATTTTCTTGTTCGTAACTGTTTTTGTTCTTGCACTACAATTTTGTTCTTCAACCAAGAAATTATTATACATTCTCATTTTTCAGGAAGAAGAATAAAAATACTAAGACTATAATAATTCAAAGAATACTAAGACTACGTGTAATCTATTAAATATACATACAATAAATAGTTTGAGATGAACATTTGTATCGAAGTACTAACATCATTTACGATCTGAAATTCATTGATAAATCAAATTTGTAGTAATTTAAATTTATCAAAAGATTACTTATTATAGCAGACGAAATTTGTCGTTGGAAACAGTTCGTATTTAATAGCTCGCATAATTATTTCTTTCTTCAGCTTTGGTAATTATAATTGCATCTAACGGTTGCTTCCTTGCGATTACAGAATATAAATAGTATAATTTTTCCTAATTGATTGCTGTTGTCGAGAAACTTACTTTTGACTAATTTATAGACAGTATAAAATTCGCAGTTTGCGTTTGCATTTCTTTCCGAGTTAGTAGTTCTTTCACCGTGGCTTTCATCCTTGAAAAGGGTTGCCATAGTTGTACAAACATGAAGTTCGTTACGCTCAAAAAATACCTACACATCCTAGTAAATTACTAATATTATTCCCTAAAAATAAAGATTTCAAATTTTAATTATATATTTGTAATTAATATCTTTATATCTTGTACAAAGAAATGAATTAATTAAATTAGAGAGAGAAAAATATAGCGATATTTATATATTTGTGTTAATGAATTAATTTTATTTTTCAATATTAGAATAAGAAATTTATGTTTTTTTGTCTAAATCGGAATGTCATCCTGATATTAGTGAGATTACTTCAAGTTCTTCAAGGAAAAAACAGTATGGCGGATTAATATTTATATGTAATCATTTGCTATATTTACCAATACTTAAATTTGAAATTTCAGTATAATACCCCTAAATGAATTTTTTCTTTTGTAAAAAAGATGAAAATATATATCAACATTCGACTTAAAATCGCTGACTCTTTAGTCAGAGAAGTGTCAATGAGAAGTGCTATTAAAAACAACAACAGATTCATCAATCGTTTTCAAGTAGATGGAAGTAAGAAATGTTTTTTGAATCTCTGTTTTCTTCAAATGATAAATTTCCAATTTTCACAGCTTTTGCACGAATTATTTTCAGCAGTAAAAGTGACTAGCAATTATTCATTTTATAATGCTATGTGATAGTAAAGTTAAAAATATTTTACGCAATAAGTAATGAATGAAGCGTGTAACTTCTGCTTCTAAAATGCTAAACTAACAGAAAATTTTGTTTATGATGAATTTCAATTACTGTTATTCTCAAGTTCAATTTTCACTCGAGAAAAGAGAAGCTATTTGGATGAAATTTATCAATCAATTCTTATTATTTCTTGATGCATTGAAAAATGTACTTCATTCTAATATAATGCAAAATAGTCGCATCTCGACATTTTATTTTTAAAATTTTCATTTACTTTTTATAATAATGCAACAAAAAACAATTGAAGAATACATTTAATAATGAACTCATTTAGTTTTATTCTTTATCTGTGGCGTTAAATATATTAAAAACTTCATAGAGTTTTAGAGAAAAAAATGATATATTTGTCATATGATACGAAGGGGTATCAATAAGAAAAGCATATAATTAATTTTATATACATCAATAAAAAAATACATTAGATGACAGTTTGAAACGGAAATGAAAGCATTATCAATTTATTACTTTTAAAAGCTGCTGCTATATATATGCTAAGGCATTTGTCTCAGAGCACGAAAATCCTGGTCTTATAGAATGCCGTTGTCCGTTTGTGCAAAATTGCAAGATTCAGTTGGAAAGTTTTGCAACCCTCACAAAACATACAACTTTGAATTAGGCTCCTACAACATTTTTCATTTGTTTGGATCTATAAAGAAGGTCGGTCAAAGGGTATATCATATAGGCCAAGTGCACTATTTGTGACCAAAAGTTTCAAAATAATTCAACGTTAACAACAATTGTTTCAACATGAAGGATAATTATGTTTAAAAGTAATAAATCATTAATTCATTTCCGCCTATACATGTCATGAAATGTCTTTTATTTTTGTGTATAAAATTATAAAGTTTATGTAGCAACGATTAGAATAAATAATATAGTTAATATGCTTTAAATGATAAAGTATTTTAAGATTGAATCTCTTACCGCTGCAGCTGGTTATGTAAATAAATAAACGATTATTTTGAGTTTTGCATGCTATCTCTGAAATGTAAGTAAATAACAACACTAACAGGCAGCTGAAATGTTCAAATTTTGCTAACAGCAACCCTGTAAAAAACAGATGCAACGTTTGTTTTAAAACCGATCGCCAACGTGATGAACTAATCCCCATTAAATATGCACAGTGCTTCACAAAAAAATTATACTGAGCCCATCCTTATACGATAATACTTTAATGAGCAGATAATGAGGTAGCTAATGTTATCAGTTCCTGGGTGGTATGGGTTAGAAGCATGGAAGGGCCTAAAACAAAGACACTTTATTTATCTCAATGCCATGAAGAAAATAAACAATCGCCAATCGACGCGCGTGCACAGCAAACCGTAACAATCGAATATCAAAACTAATGGTTTAGAATTAAAGTGATGGAACCGCTACGGTCAAAGACACACGACAGTATCAATTTTCATCACCCTTCAAGTGCCTTTGTTTCACAGCCAATTTTGGTTCTGCCTGTTTGTCTTTCTTTTGTTCGAAGAATGATTTCTTTTTAGCTTTAATGAAGTTTTGTTCAGTATGGTAATGCACGCGAGTTTTCACCACAAATTCAATCTTTTATTTATTTATTTGCAATTTAAAAAAACAAATGTCAACATATGTGTGATTCTTATTTAGTACCATAATCGCTTTTGGGTGGGTCGATCATTTGCATTATTCGACTCATTGAAAAAAATCGTACGCTTGTCAAATGCATAATATTTTTCAATGAGCAAATTCCTGTTCACGTGACTCGATTCAAAAGCGCTGTTCTAGTTGATACTGAAAATCTTTACATGTCTTGCAAAAGGAGAGGTGCCTTGCTGGAAAAAAAAGTCAAGACTTAACGAAGATGAAAGGCTTAATCAGATGAAAAGGAAAAAAGTATAATGAAGTAAGAAAAGACGTAATAATACACATTTAAGTGAAAATAATATTGGTCACATGAGTATAATATCATGGGAATCAATACGATTTTTTACTTTCTTACAAACAAAGTGAAAATGTTGTAACTGCAAAAAAAGTTAGAAAATTTTGACAAATTTTGTTTCAAGCCTTTATGAAACCGAAATGCAAATCTTTGGAATTGCATCTTACAAGAAAGTGAGCTAAATTTATTTAGATTTGTAACAGTGAGGAACAGAAATATTAATTTTATTTCTGAAAATGTCTGAAATATTATAGTAAATTTCGTAATAAGCAGTGGTGACTTTAGAGACTAAATATCAAGAGGTCTCTCTTTTGATAATTTTGATTAATTTATTTGCACATTTCAATACACATTTTTTACTTAACATGTTAATTGAAAATATACGTTAAATAATCAACTTAATGTTGAATAAACGATAATAGTATGATAAATCAATATCATATTTTTATGCCCGAAACTTTGCAAAAATGCATGCATTTTTATTCATTTGAGATTTTCTAACAGCAAATACAGAGTTTTTTTCTGTCAAATTTGTGTTTCAATTGCTTCAGAACATCGTATCTATAATGCAGATACGATTTTCGAACATTATTAACGAGTGCCAAGGATTAATCGTCAAACGATGACACGATAGATTCAGTAAAAAAATGCTAAACTCATGCCAAAAGTTAATATTTAATAACTATTCTACGTCAATGCCTAGTAGGGCGCTCTTTATCATGTTAAGCTCATTAGAGTGTAAACGAGAAAGTTAAGGAGAAACCACTACTACTGGTTTCTATCACTCGAATATTAAAGAAATTTCAAAAAACTTCTACAGCGCCTTGATTGTTGTTCCTTTTCCTGTATTAAAAAAAAAATTTGCTTATTATTTTTAGCTGCAGATGTCACCAAACAAAGAAGGTTATTTAAATTTTAATACGGATGCAATTTTCAGTGAGCATTTTTAAGCTGACAGATTCTAATCCTGCTTTAAATTATGGATTTCTGACAGTTATAATTGATCGATTGATATACTCTAACGAGTGCAATATAAAACGATGCCAAAAGAGAGAAAAAATAATCTTATAAAATATAAACAAGTTATTTTTCTAATAATCTGTGAAATTCTGGCATCCGAATTTGGCGAATTCTTGCAGCGATGGCAGGAAATTTTATTGATCCAAGCCAAGATTTCTTTCACGCTCCCAAAATGGTTGAACTATTTTCCATATTCAGAGCATGCTGGGAATCAAAATAGCCGTGATAACAGTTCATTTTTAATGCATCACATAAAACGTGTTCAGTACTTTTAGATATGAATCCGTGCATTCGAATCCCTAAGAAAGTTCTGACAGGCATATGAAAATAGTGCGCCGAAAAAGTATTTTAAAATTGTAATTGTTTCAGTAACGGTAATACTTGGTAGGAATTTGTTCCGATTTTGTATGTTTTACTGAAATTCAGTTCAATGTTACGCAATATTTTTTTTATGATGTGGAGCACTTTATTATTATTATTTTTTTATAATGGAATATTTGCATAGAATAAAATTGCAAGGATTTTGGACTGAATTTTTAAAAAATAGAAATTGAAATAACATTCTAAATATATCTTTATTTGTAGTAATTATTATTCTAAATATTTCTTAATTTGTATTAATTACTGATTAAAAAAAATCCTCTACCAGCAAGTATTGATTATGTATTGCAAACCTTTTTACTTTTTGTCCCGGATTCTAACAAAATGTCCTGCTTATCTTAATTTTATATATCAGTAGATATTTCTTAATATAATCTATTTCATCAATGGGTACTTCAGATATAGCAATAGGAAAAGGTGATTGATCTCTTTACTTGGGTGATTATAGAAATGATGCTAGTTGGTAGGCTCTTTCCTGTTATGAGCATAAAACGAGCTTCCTACAGGAGGGACTGATGGCATTTATGAGATAACCATAATCTCCACCTATATTATCATGGATTATCCCTCTTTACGTTTTTCGGTCTGCCTTCAGAACGAATCAGACGTTTATGGTTATGTTATTCTTATTCTTCTGGTTATACACATGATATTGATTCAAACTTTGGAATTCACTTTCCAGCTTTTATTATAAATAAAATTTTGATCATTTTAAGTTGACTAATTTTAAACAACATTATATATTAATTTTACCTTTTTTAAACTTATCTTCCAGCATTTTACAATTTTTTTTCATACTTTCATATTTTTTTTCGTTTCTACTTATTTATGTGTTATTTTCAATACTCAGTCCCAGGAAGGATCTATGCTCGTAGATTGTTACTAAATGTTCAAACATTTTTATCACTTTACTCACTTTCTTAATATAAATTTTGCGATTTCTTTCGAGTTCAATTCCGTCTGCTAAAATATCATATCAATGTAAAATGTGTTTATATTTCATTTTAAAATTCTTGACCATTAATAACAGTGATGCATATTTAAAAAAAAAATTCTATGACAGATCATCGAAAAGAATAATTTGATTGCGAATTTGATTAGAATAAAATTCCTAAAAAATAATGCAGAAATACGTTTAAAATTATTATTTAGTTTCTTTTGCATTACACGTAAAGTCAGCAGAAGAAAAAATAACATGGACATTAACGTGGTTTTTTGATTGGACATTACTTCAACTTAAATATGTAAGGAAAATATCAACAAAAAAGTATCCTTACTTATGTAAAGTAATATATTCTTTAAGTTTTATATAATATATATATATATATATATATATATATATATATATATATTAAGTAAATGGAAAATAAAAAGGAAAAGTATTACAAATAAGAACTTCAAAATTAAAAAAAAGAAAAGAAAAGTATAATGAATTAAAAGGCAATGAAGAAATATGCTAATTATTTATTTTAATTTCAAAATAATAATTAATATTTAATTTTTATTAAATTGATCTCAAAAAATAATATTTTAAACTTTGATCGAAGACTTAATCAATAAATAATTTATGTAGTAGCCGAAAATTTAAAAAAATGAAACTGCTCTGCTAATTTATATACAATTATTTCAAAATATTACTATTCGTGTCAATTTCAAAAAACTACTGTCATTTTCAATTTTTAATCTGAATATTACATCATCATTTAAAAAAAATTCAGAAAAATGTTAGAATTACATTCATATGCAAAAATCATCGAACAGCAAATAAAGGCTGAAATTCGATAAGAAAAAAGTTTTACTTAAATAGGTATGGAATCAAGTATTACCATTTAATACCAAGCTACAAAACAGATAAACATAGCCAAAACTCAAAACAAATACTTTTAATTAATATCACGATAAACAACTTGATGAGGCAAATGAAACTTACATCGTTTTACGCATTCTAATAAAAGATTTTAAAAATTATCATCCCACGGTGATGCAATATTAGTAAACGTATATTCAACTCAAAAAAAGGTTTTTTAGTTGGAACCTTTCGAACGTTATATACAAAAAAGTTCCTAATTCGTATTCGTATAATTACTCCCGATGTTGATTCTCAACGGCATTCAATCTAATAATTTTGCCGAAGTTGTTATGGAATTCGATTAAAAGAAAATCAGCAATAATTATTTATTTATTCTCAGAATATAATTAAATGAATCATCTTCAGTCAGAAATGTCAAAACTTCCTCAATGCATAACTTTTAGTTTATAACCCGAAAATAAGTTTAATACTTTAAAATAATTTTAATGCAATATTTAGTTTATTAACACAGATTGATTAATTTAAATTTTTAATGCTTTAACCTCTATTATCTCGTTTTTTATAAATAACTAAGATCAGAAATGCTATCATTACTTTCTGTTAATTTCTTTCAGTTTTTGTCAATTATTTTCTGCTTGTTATCTTTATACAGGTATCTTCTAAGTGGAGCTGTAATGGCGATAAAAAAGTACAGAAGTATATATCATAAAGACACAATTTGAATTCGTTCATGCCATTTTTTTAATAAGAAGGCGGGAAGAAATGAAACTATATCAAGCCACCATTTACGTTTACTAAGCCAAAGATTACCATTGGAAAGTGAAAAAAAAATTATATACCCTGAGCGTCATTTAATTTCTCAGCACCGTTGATCTCCCTCTTAGAAAAAGCAATCAGTACATCTATATTTCTTTAACATCGTCTTTGAAACTCCAAAACAAAAGTATTTAGAATAATATTAAAAAAAAATATCATGCTAAATGCTTGTTTATTCTTTAAATTATTTTATATTGATTTTTATTAAGAAATATTTTTATTATCCATAAAAAGTGTTGCGAGTATTGCAACGGATATATACGAGAACGTTTCCGCATTAAGTCATTTATTTTTGTATTGGTTATAGATGAAAACAGAGAAAAACTGTTGGCGGAAAAGCTTTCTGAAAAGTACCAAAACACAATTCTAGCATTACAAGGATGGAAGCAAAAAAAAAGCAAATTTCGTTGATACAAAAACTAAAACAACCTCCTACATAGTCTCATTCTCAATTCCTTTTCTAAACCGCTTTAGCTTGGCTGGAAAACATTTTCTCTCTCCTTCGCAAGTGGGTGAAAGTAAGAGATTCCTTACAATTCGAATGAAATTTATTTCTCCTTTTTACGCCTTTCTTGAAGGAGGATAATAAAAAAACAAATTCTCTCCAAAAAGGCGATAAAGAGCCAAGCGTGGAAGATTTTCCCTTCAAGCTCGAAAATGAGACAGTCGGGGGGGAAAATCAGACGGTCAAAGCTTTCGGTCAGACACTCCCTAACACAAAAAAGATACTTTGTTTATTCCACATCACGTGACTGTCTGATGTAATAGTGCGCCAAGGAAGTGTGCTGTATCTCGCCAAAAAAGAGCGATAACTGCGCCAAACAGCTTGAGAAATCCAATAAGCAGGTGTATAGGTCAATTTTAAACGGTTTTTGTTTTTCCATTCGTTCATATTTCTTTCGGGTATGCTGGTTAATAGAAAGGGAATGGTGTTTTTGAAATTTTTTTGCTCATAAAACTTATCGGTTCATGAACTTTCATGGTTAGTTTTTGAACTTACTTGTTTTTTAAAAAGAGAGCTGTTTATGAAAACCCTCTCATGTTTTGATAAGTGTAGTTGCCGCTCAGTATTTTTGATGTGAATAAATATGCATTTCGTGGAAGATGGAAAACATAATAATTTACTTCTCGTATTTACATAATGATGTCTTTGATAAAATGTATATAAATTTCGATTATAACTGTTCCCATGACTGATTTTAAAACTGAAACATCCATTTTGTTTATTCCTTGAGTGTCAGTTTCATATTTCACCTATTCATCGCTTTAAAATAAATGTATTATGATTTTTAAAGAAAATAAAAACATTTATATTTCCTTAATTTTAAAAACTTGAAAAAGAAAAAAAAAATGATTTTTTTAATTGGTTTTTTTTCTTGTGACTTTACTGCTGCCGTTATATAACATAATGTATGTAAATATGGAAGATATGGGCGTGTCAAATTTATGTTTAATATAAATTCCTTTTTCCCTTATTTTCTAGACAATAACTTATCTCAAAAGGCGTTGCCGCGAGCTAAAAAATTTTTTTAGCTCTCAGTTTAGCGTTGATTTTGAAGTGAATGTGTTCACTATTTAATTTAAATTATTTTTGTTTATTTATTTTGAAAAAGTGACTGACATCACTGTAACTTTAATTCGTTAATACAAGAAAGAACATTTACCATAAGAAATAATGGATTTTTAAGGATAGTAATGCTATTGTACACACGATTATTGTACCACACGAAATTTTATTAAAAAAAATTTGAAATTTTTGAAGCTCAAAACTTACTCGCTGGAAAAGTGGAGGTATTTTATTGAAGAGCTGAAAATATTATAAAATTTTTATGATCAAATAATATTTTTTTTCTATTTCATGATTTAAGATTTTTTTTTTTTAAATAATATCTTAAATTATGCATGGAAGACTATTTTGCTTTGTAAACTGAAATTCAAACCATTTTCTGCATCAACTGTGAAGCTAATAATTCATTAACAAAAGATTTTAATGTATTTTTATTCATAAAATTTTTTCTTTTTGTAATTTTTATTCATAAAATCTTTTCTTTTTCTAATTATTATTCATTAAATCTTTTCTTTTTAATTTGACACTGTCAACGAATTTGCAAATTTTTGCAGACGCTTATTAACGTTTTTTTTTAATTCTTAAGTTCTATTTATCAGTAAAAATGAACTTTTTAATGAAATGGTTTCTTGATTATATTTTTTATTCACAAATTTCCCCCTTGAATTTTGCAAATTTATATATGTTAGAGGATTATATGAATAAAATGAGGCTTTTAATTTTTGTTAATCTAATTGATCAAAAAGAAATTTAACCGATAAATCCTTGATTTTTTTAAAACATTTTTTTCATTTTTTTCCCTTGAACTAAACAGGGTAAAATATATAATATATGTGTAACTAAATTAAAATATGATTTTTTTTTTTGGTTCTGCTGTTACTAATCCATAACACTGAGTATTGGTAGCTAGGAAATTTGCAGATAGTGATATAGATTTAAATAAATACTTCATTTCTCAACTGGCATCTTTTAACTCATCGTTGTAAAATAAAATGTGATACCCTATCATAATTTCAAATAAAAAAGGGATGATAATCTCAAATAAAAATCATCAATGCATTTATTCTTTATTTTATCAGCACTGAAGTTGCCATTCACATGTTGTAAATTGATTTTATAATACATTAAGTATGTATCTTATTGACAGAACAAAACGCCTTCTCATACACCCATATCCATAACCATTCTTGAACGGTTTGATGGGCATGTTTCTCCAATTTTTTCTGCATCGTATTGGCAATGGAGGCGTTAGAGATTTCTATTATTCTCATAATATTTATGCCAACCAGTTTAGGTTCATAATATTTTTTTTTATAAAACTCAATATTTAAGGACATTTATTAACATGCATTTAATTTAAAAAGTGATAGCAATCAGGTTATCTATGTATCAAATATTAAGGGCTTATAATTATTTTCATTTCTTTCTAAATTCAGACGTAATTAGCGATATCACATTGTCGGGAATTAATAACATCTTCTTAAAGTAAAGTCGTCATGTTGCAGTCTTAGAAGTTAATGATATTATCTCAAAAACTATAATACAATGAGCAGGGAAAATTTAGACCGTCAGTATGCATTATCATGTGTAATATAAAAAATAATAATAGATTGATTGTACATGGCAATCGATCGTTTAAATTTAATTTTTCCATTTTCAGGGTACCTGTAGCTCAATAAAAAGCAGCGGACTGTAGTTTTTTAAAACAGTTTATTGTAAAACTCAACCAATATAGTAATTAATTTAATAAGCATTAAAATATTGCAACTATGCATCACAACCTCGCCTAATAGGAGGAAATGTAAACAATAAAAAAAATCTGAGTATTTCGTCACCTGCTTAGTAGAGAAGCAAGTATCTCTGGGTCCAGCTCACAAGTCTGACCTGAAGGGTTTCTTCTTTCTCCACACCAGGGGTAATTGGCGCTGCAAGTGAGCGAAAACGCAGGGTATAACTATTTTATTTAAAAAATGGAAGAAAAGAAAAAGCAAGATAAAAGTTTACAAAAAACCCTCCCCCCTCTCTAAATCGTATATATGGGGATAATTGGTCCATTAAATTGGTATAAATAACCTAATGGAAAAATTAAGAAACACGTCTCGGAAAAATTCTTAAGGCTACTAATGCTTCTAAATTAGATTATAAAATAAATATTTTAACGTCCCTTTTGCGGGTTTCCTATTTCTTTCTTAAGAAAAAAGGCATTTTTTTTAAAAAAAAGAAAAACTGCTAATTTTTGACTTCAAGAATGAACCGTTTTAAAGTATGGAAAAATCGTTCCTAATGTATCGTTACAATGTGCACAAGTAAAATTTCAAATCTGAATATTTCTTCATAAACAATAATTTTTTGTTTAGCATCACATATTTGGGGAGGGTTTAGGGGCGGAGGAAACATGAACTTACTTAATGTATCCGACTACGTTACAAACACAGATTGTCGATCACATTGGTGATTTTTTTTTATTGTTATTTCTTCTAATTTAGACTTTCCTCTTTCCAAAACAGTTTATCTTTTCTAGGAAAACAGAGGCCTTACCTACCATCAGGGTCAAATATTTTTCTGCCAAAATTTGTTTTTAACTACAATTTTCTCAAAAGTTGAATTTTTATAAAAATTGAGCATGTTTAACATGATATCTCAAAAACTAAAAGAGTATGTAATGTATACATAAAAATTTCAGATTGTATTATAAAAAATATGGGCAATGAAATTAACCAAAAGTTTTATTGTGGGTGAAAAACTTTTTCATTGATAGGTGTTTTTAGAAAAATTAAGTTGTGAATTTATAGAAAAAGGCATATATACGAATATTTCTACCCATAACTTCGTTGGATCTCAAAATTTTTCAGATTTTGGTTCATTTCATTCGTCGTTACATTCCATAACTTGTGTTCAAAGAAAATTAGGATTGCGGCATTGCAATTTTGCGTAGAGTGTTAACCGTTTTATTTCAATTTCACTAAAATTTACTAAATTTTTTCTTATTTCTCAATATATATTATATTTTAAAATAATAGTGCTATATTTGTAGTATTTTGTATGATAACTGGCAATATATTTAAAAATCATAGTTTAAAAAAGCTTTTAAAAAATACAATTTAAAAAAAAATTCCTTCAAATGTAGTCGGATACCTTAAAAGGGACAGAAAGTTATAAAACTTAAAAACACATCACTTAACGTGAAATATTTTCAAAAAATAGAAATAATCAAAAATGCATAAATAGTAGTAACCTGACTAACAAAGGGTTGGTAAAGCGTCAAAGATTGCATCACCTTATGCCTTAAACAAGACAGTGGATCTTGTTTAATGCATAAGGTGATGCATTAAACAAGACCTAACCTGCTCTTAGAGTTCTGGTTTCTGTACCGGAGATTCGACAGTTCTGAACTCAATTCAGCTTCGAACCTTCATTCATTCAGCTGGAGATTTCATTCGAGCCTTTATGTAAGAAATGCAATTCGCGACGGAATCAATTTCCCTTATGTCCCCTGCGACTTGTAAAACTTAAGCCCAATCAGTTACCGATTTCGTTGTCTACTTGAAGTTTAAATTTACAACAGTAAATTTAGAGCAGTTTCATTTTTTTTTTTTTTTCGAAATGCTCATATTGTTGTTTCAAAATGGAAAGTTATGAAACTAAAGCAGTTTATGTATGAAAGGCAGATAGCGTAAAGTAACTTCCAAGAATAAGAACAAAAAATAATACATTGACATGGCGGAAATTTTAAATTGTGCTGTTCTTTTTAGATTGTTTGAAGTTTTTAGATGCTTCGTTAATTCAGTAACTTGGGTTTTTCAGTAACTCATTTCCCTCAAAGTCACACTAATAAATTCAACTAATAAAAATAAATTCAGCTAATTAAAAATAATTTACAAATACATGTTTATTAGTATAATGAAATTATAAACTATTTTTCTTTTAACTATTTTCTTCTCTTTAGTACTTTATTTCTAGTTCGTTATTGCAAATTTTAAGGAATCTGGGAATTAACTTTATTCACAAATTCCTTACAAAATGATGTCACTTACATCTAATTAAATATTAATCAAATTAATAGAATAATTGATAACGGAGTCTTGAAATTATTAAAATGTTTAATTCTCAAAAGCAAATTTGCATATAAATGAGCAAGAATTTATGAGCACTGACGCCTTGAGAAATGTATGAAAAATTAATTACAAAATTCCAGTTTTATTGATAGTTAAAATTCCGATTTAATAAAAAATAAATAAGAAACTCTTATATTCTAACTTTATTGTCGAATCGTAAGAAACTTATAACCGCCGATGCATGTTGTTTCAGAACGACAAAGATTCCACAGGTACCTTTTTTTTTTACTTGCATTATTTTTTATTTGACCTAGAGCTATCAAGAAAGCCACCATAGGCTAAAAACACAAGCGAAATTCACCCACAGAGCACTGATTTAAAAACAAAATGTCCTTCTCTACCAGATGTTGTCTGTGAAAGGTCGGGTCATACTTAGCAATTAATTCTCAATCAAGACGCTCTGAGCGACAATTAGCCCTACTCTCTTTTATGTCTGGACCCTATCTCCCTTGGTCAAAAACCTTGAACAAAATACCGCCAAGCAACAAGGGGCAGACGGTAATCTATCTCATTCAGCTTGGCGGGAAATAGAAAAACTAAAAGAACGGGGCGAGTTTTGCCTGCGTCTCCCACCTATCGAGACCCGAGATTTTCGAGCTTAGAAATGAATGCCAGTGGAAATACGTGTTAGTGATTTTTATCCTTAATGCTGCTAGAAGATGCGCTTGCCTAGACGGGTCGCCACCTTGTAAACAATTTCTCTGATCCGATTATCACAGATTAACTGACCAAAGCTGTAGTATAAAACCTCATTTGGCACGGGCTTAAGGAAAATTAAATTATCATTGGTAGCCGACTTCAGAAGCTATATATAGTAACATTAAAGATAAGCAATAAAAACTAGGAATTGTGCGTATTTAAAAAATTCAACATAAACAACATTCCTGTTCTCTATCTTTAACATTTACTCAAACTTAAATAAAACAATAAAAGTTAGCATGAGTCTGATACGGTTCAATACACACACACACACACACACACACACACACACACACACACACACACA
>JAPMOQ010001714.1:430967-448292 GCA_026543055.1 Argiope trifasciata | reverse complement strand
TGCTGTTACTAAATATGCAAGTTTGTGTCAGATTTTAGATTTAATCCATAAAATAAATGTATTTAAAAAACATATTTGATTTTCTATGCTTAGGAATTTGAAAAAAAAAACCCTCTTAGTGAAGGAACTCTGAAAATAAAAATCTGGGCATTTGTCAAAGTCTTTGCCAAGACCAAATTTTAAATCGGAGGTAAAGTGGAAGTAATGGAGGTGGATAACACGCTTATTAGGGAAGACAAGAAACTTTCTATAGAAAAAAACACTTCCTTAGTTTTGTTGTTATATTTGTATGAAATTTCACATTTTAGTATTTATGCTTCCCTTTTGTATATTATTCAATTTCAATGAACGTATTCATTGCCGATAAGAAAATAAATCTTATTCTTTCCATCATTCATAATTAAACAAGACAAACAAGTTATTTTACGTTTCAAACTATATTTCTAAAAGTATTTCTTCTAATGCAGCAACGCAGCAGATATCAACTTGCTATCTGATAAGATTGAAATAATATGAACTGAATGGTTTCAGTTGACTCTCAGTTATTCAGTGTGTAAATTAAAACAGACATATTCTAAGAAATAAAAGTGAACATTCTACTTCTCGGAGAAAAGAAAAGAAATTCAAGGAAAATAATCTTATACCTTAACTTTCTATTTTTAGCGAATGCGCACGATTTGCGTGGAACAATAAAATTAAAAAGAATTCTCAGAAATTGATTTAATCTAATTGGAAGTATCGAATTTATTAGAAATAAAGATAAAATTTCACTGGAATGAAATTGATATCATTTTCGAATTTTAAAAAAATCCTTTTTTTCTGGAGTTATGGTTACAAAATTCCAAAAAATTTATTTTTGAATTAACGTATTTTAATTCATTTTTGTTTTTTACTTTTTCAATTAAATTCAAGTTATCTTTTTCTTGTTTTGAAAAAAAATTAATCAATCAGGCTTAAAGTTGTAGATTCATATGAAAGAAATATTATTTTCAACTTTTCTTTACGCTTTTTAAAATCTTTTATCTGAATTGTGCTTTATAACTGGGGTATAAATACTGAAATAAATTTTTCGCGATCAGGGCTCAATTTAGCTTAATTGGGGCCGGAGCAAAAACAATCCCCACCTCTTCCTCTGCTTCACTTCTTCAGTGAAAAAGAACCTAACTTTATGAAAGTATCTATATTTTCCACCTCATTATAGATATAGAAAAAGAAAATTGACTAGAACCCAAAATAGCTATTAAGCCCCCCCCCCCTCCAATGGCCTGACGAAATATCGTTCTGTCCATTGTATTAAGTTTCTCCCAATTTTATATCCATCATTAGTAGGGTATAGCGCATCTAAAAAGCCAAATTTGATTAAAATGCAATTTAAATTCATAATAAGAAAAAAAAATGTAAAATCTTTTCTGGCAATTTGAATTAATTAACGAAAAACACCATAGACCAGTTCTATGCACTTTCAGAATAGATTCGATTTGGAGGCTCCTTTGAATTGGGAACTCCAGGCCGACGCTCTGGTACAGGGGTAGATTGTCTTCCCCGTGATCTGGACTTTCTGGGTTCGAATTCCGGTTCGGTAGTGGTGGTTCTTCCTCTGCAATATATATATATTGACATAAGTATTTACAGTTTTTTGCAATTGATTTTAACAATCTTGCCTGTCTGATGAATAAATTATTTGCGAAATTCGACCTCGTAGTGTTATTACAGCAATTTATCAGTGACAGAATATTCTTTCATGTTTTTTAGACCACAAGTATAGTTTGAATTACCAGAGTAAAAAATAAACATTTCCCACAGCAGAGTTAGTACTGAGTTCCAGAAAGTCGATTTTAAAGTTGGAAATCATCCAATTTTTAAGTTAAGAGCTTTTAAATTATCTAGAAAAAAAGATTTAAAAATCGTTTTACAAACGCGTGTGCGCACGATTGTTAGTAAAGGAATGTGAATCCATTTAAATTCCGATCGAAATGTAACATTTTGTCACTGTAGAAACAATTTAGTAAAATAAGGTTTTGTGGTGTGCCAAATCATTAAAATGGAGACGAACAAAAAGTAGCCGGTTACTATGGTGACATATTATTATTTGCCTCTTAATGTTCTTCTATTCATTCTCTTCCGTTCCTTACTTTTTCGGATATGAAGCGTTCGAAGAAAAAAATGTTGTAATTATAAGAAGAAGAAAAAAAATGCCGACGTTCTGGTGCAGGAGCAGTGCGTTTTTTCCATGATCTAGGCATCCTGGGCTTTTTTGTAATTCCTCTGTTCTTTCTGTGATATGTGTGAATATGCTCTTCTGCAAAAAGGGGTTGTTCAAACGAATGAATATTGCGTGAGTAGCAAAGTCGTACTCTTGGCCCCAGTTGGCGCTACTAAAAGAAGTGAAGGTCCCAATCGACTTAAATCATTGTGTCCGTAACAGCGGGCTTGTCCAATGGCAAGTGCCATAAGAAACAACAAAAACTGGCACATATAATTTGAATTTCTAAACTTTCTCTTTATATAAATCCCAGCCACGGTTTACAACCAGATCTTTCATTTAGAATATTGACATTTCGGGCTGTTTCATATTTATGTGCAATACAAATATTTTATTTTATCAAATTTCGCTTTGCTTTTTAATAAGACGGAAATGCACAAATTTATTTGAATAATTCGAAACAAATTGTTCAGTCTTTCAATTTGTTTAGATAAAACAAATTGTTTGTAATAGCGTAAAATGTGCATTTATAGCGAAATAAAACCAGAAGAGAAAATTATTCTTCTAACACAGTGTCTAAAGAAAATATATTATTGATCTCAACTTTAACACTGGTAAAAACACATAACTGAGAGCTTTAAAGGTATGGAGTATGAATTTCAGAATATTAAAAACTGTTCCAAATTTTGTATTGCTTTTAAAACAAATGTATTAGAAATAAAGAAAACATTGAAAATCAGTATAATTAATATCATTAAAAAGGTAATTATTTGAATTTTAAGATAATATAAATTGCTCTTTTTGTAAAATAATAATTTTGGAAAATATGGTAATCAATTCCCATTGGTAAACCACAGCTATTCCCCATCTAGCAATAATTAAACCTATCTTCACACCCGATCAAACTTTGTCTGACACCTATTTCTTGGTTTCTTTTATATTATATTTATTTTTATTAAAATAATAAAATATAAATTATATTAATAAAAAATACATTATCATAATTTACAAAGGGTGTTTAAAGGAAACGACTTTGTGTGTATAAATGAAGACTTTATTCAAAGTATACATCATTGAGCCGAAAACAGCAATCCCATTGATTGATGAGCCGAAGAGTTCCTTGTTTCCAAAACTCCTGTGAACGTGATCAGACCCAGTCATTCATAGTGTCCTTGAGTATGCCATCCAATTGAAGTGCTTCCCTTTCAGGTGCTTTTTCAAGTGCCCAGACGCACGAAAATCGTAGGGAGACATGTTTGGCTTGTAGGGCGAATGGTCGAGTTGCTCCCCCTTGAAATTGGTTCCAGTTCCACGTTTGAGGTCCTGGAGGCGTGTGGACATGCGTTATCATATAGCGGAACCTCACCTTCTGAGAGTAGCCCCGGTCTTTTGTTGATGGGACTGCGTAGTCTTCGGAGTGTCTCACAGTTCACATTGGACTTCATGGTTTATTTGTGCTCGAGGAATTCAAGTAGGAATTTAAGAAGTCAATTTTAAGGTGCTCTTTATAAGAGTCTCTGCTCTCTCCTACGCATGTGGGTACCATCACATGCAAGTATGCTAACAGTTACGTTGTTACGACGGTTTGTACCTTTTTACTTGAACATCCCTTCTACATATTTCATAATAATTTATATTATCTTAATATTTTACAGTTTTTTTAATCAACGAAACATTGAGTGTAGCATTAAAAACGTTTATTGGAGCAACCAAAAACGTTCGTAAAGATTTGTTTACATTTGATTGTTGCCATCGGACAATGTGTAGCAGGAGCGATTTCTGTGGTACGTACGCTAGCATTTTTTCTAAATAGATAAATCATGACAACATTCAAACATCCATCATCTATTGTTGGTGAGGTGTTGAGAATTCGCCTGGGCGACACTACAAAAATCACCTTATGTGTATTTATAAAACGCAAACAAAAAGTACTCCCTTTCTTCAAACCTTCCGAATCCTTTTTCGTGTTATTACAATTCTTGGCTAGGTCCTCGCTCCCAAGTAAAAAATGCAAATAGCCGAAATGTTGCCAACTAACAAACAGATTAAATAGAAAAAAATGCTTATCCGACTGAATATAATATCTCCGCATCCCTCGTATAAAATAAGTTCCTCTGTTTGAATCCAAATAGTTAAAAGCGAGCCGAGAGATACTTTATAAATAGTAAAGACGACTTAAAACAATTACATCTATCATTTTTTCTTGCATTTCATGTACTTTTATTTTGCATGTTGTCTCAGCTTACTTGGCTCAGGGAAAAAGTTTTTGTTAACTGGCGGTTATATCCTTCGATACCAGGTTGGGCATCTTGAATATGATTGGCGTTTTTGGTCATGTGATTCACTGACGTTCACTCATCGTAACGGAAAGATTGTTTTGAACCGATTTTAGATTAATTTTAAATGTAATTGTTGTTTAAAATGAAAGTATTTTGAATTTACTCTGGATTATTTATAAGCATGGTGAAAATGAGAATATGTATGTTTAATTTAAAATCAAAAACGATCTGGTAGCATGGTTATTTATGATTAATTGTAAATATGATTGTAGTTTTTTTAAAAAATAATTTAGGTGCACTTTCGACTATTTTTAAGCATAACGGAAATGCGAATGTGTATGATTAATTTAAAATCCATTATTATTTTGAGTTTATATTTATATTAATCGAAATATATTAAATTATATAATTTATATTACAATTATAGAATGCGTGATTACATGTTAAAAATGACAATACGTCATTATATTATATATATTATATAATTATATTATATTAATAAAATGCATGATTGCACATCAAAAGGGACAATACGTCATAGGTAAACATAGTGTCAATTCGTCAGTGACCAGAATAGTCAATCATGTTCAAAATGCCCAGTCTGGAATCGAAGTATATGGCCACCTGTTTTGTTAATGAAATGCAGCAGGATATTTTTCCATTGCTGCCAAGAGAAAGAAACAGAAATATTATCATAATTACTCAATTAAAGAACTATGAGATTACTATTCATTTAACAAAATACAAACTTGAAAAAAAACTAGAAAATGAAAGTTTTAAAAAAATATCACACACCTACACACACATATATATATGCACACACAGAAAGAGAATGATTGTTTCAAACCTGTTTAAACAGGCTTATGACTAAAATTAATTAAGACAAAAAATATTTTCATGAGTTATGACTATTATTATTAAAAATAATAATGTTCTCACATGATTACTTAAATTGTGATAGTAGATTTTATTTTTATAATACTGCTCAATTTTCGTAATCTCTCATAAAATATTGGGAAAAAATTACCGAAAAAACAAAACTTATCCAAGCAAAACAATTAAATAAACTGTAAAAATACTTATACAAATTTTAACAACCCTGCCTGTCTGATGAATAAATGATTTGCGAAATTTGACTGCGTAGTGTTTATTACAGCAATTTATCAGTGACAGAATATTCTTTCATGTTTTTTAGACCACAAGTATAATTTGAATTACCAGTGTAAGAAATAAACATTTCCTACAGCAGAGTTAGTAATGAGTTCCGGAAAGTCGATTTTAAAGTTGGAAATCATCCAGTTTTTAAGTTAAGAGCTTTTAAATTATCTAGAAAAAAAAAGATTTAAAAATCGTTTTACAAATGCGGGTGTGCACGGTTGTTAGTAAAGGAATGTGAATCCATTTAAATTCCGATCGAAATGCAACATCTTGTCACTGTAAAAACAATTTAGTGAAATAAAGTTGTCGTGATGTGCCAAATCATTAAAATCGAGACGAACAAAAAGTTAGCCTGTTGCTATGGTAACATACTATTACTTGCCTTTTATTGTTCTTCTGCTATTAATTATTTTCCATTACAAATTCATTTTAAATGGCTTCCCATGAAGAGTAAATACTGTACTTATATGGCATCTCAGAAAATGTATCTAAGTTGAAGAACTATCATATGAACGATGAATAACATTTTTGTTTAAAGTTTTCAAATAATGTTTCTATCCTTTTTCTTCTGTTCTTTTTATGTTTATATTTCAATTTTTCAAATTCTTATGTTACTTGAGACCAAGTACTATAACGAATCAGCAAAATTCATCTATTAACTCGTTGTTTTGACCGAGTGCCATCATTTGACCATCGTTTTATCGAATTTTGATATCTGTAAGCAAAAATAAATAAATATAATTAAATAAACCATTCATAACGATTATAATTCCATATTAAAATTACTTCGAATGCATATATAAGTCAAGTATTCAGTGGATTTCCATTTGAATCAAAATAAGAATATATTCCCAAAATAGTAGGTATCATCTTATTAGATAGCAAAGAAAATAAAACAGTTAAGTGGTGAACTATTTCTGTCAAAGATTAATTAAACGTAATTGTAGAATAAGGAACAAACATGGACATAAATATTTATAGAAAAACAATTGTAGAAAAATTATTTCATCGAATATTCATTTTTATCAGTTTGATTTTAAACAATAGGGCAATTCATTAACATCAGCTAACTAATAATAAACCCTAAACAACGAGCGATTATTTATTTCGATTATTTCTTTTAACGTGTCTAAAATCAAACCTGTAGGTAGAGATCTTGATGGACAAAGTGAAAACAATGCTTCACAAATATAATTCGATCAACTAACAAATTGTTTAGCTAACATCAATGGATAAAAAAATGCGCGATGTGAAGTCAACCGCAAATAAAAAAATATTATTATTTTTTTTTTCACTACAGATAGCTAAATACAAAAGCGTCGCGATTCTAAAGTGAGAGAACATCATTTATATCAATAATCCGTCATGTTTTTCTTTTCTTTTCTTTTTTTTTTTCACCCAACAGGCTTCAACACCATCGAATGGGGGACCAGGAGCAAATTTAGTTCAGCCGAAACGGTGTATTCCATTTTCCTCAATACAGCCCCGATTGTGGACTCAAGTATAGCCCCTAGTTTTAATGGATCGTAAGCTTTCCTTCCGTGAAACATAGTTGCCAGTTTTGTTTCACTTCTTATCATGATCATGACTGAAATAAGGTCCTTAATGGTTTTTATATGGAGTCCACACATTCAACTGTTGAAACAGAACGTTTAGCCTTTTATTTGGGTTTGTTTGTTTTTTTCTTTTTTCGGTATTTTTTTTTTCGACTTTTTCTTTATGGCGCAATTGAGTTGTTGGCAAGTAATTGATTGTGAAATAAAGGAAGCCACGGATCCATTTGATTCATACATGGCTTTTAATGTAAACAATCTGGTAATTGATTAAATACTGTAGGGTTAACATTGGACTGATCTTTTGTCCGTCACATATCCATCGAATTAAAACTAAAATGAGAGATACTATTTAAAAAACTGTTTTTATTTTAAGTTTAAAGCGATATCCAGAAACTGATTTCCGAATTTGCTTAGTAAGCAGCTGGAAATACGGCACGTTGACATGGATTTTATAATAAATGCAGGCTTAACATTTTACTTTCTACTATACAAGTAAAGGAAAAGTAAAATAATCATGAAATATTTCAAACTCGAGTTTTTGATTAATCTCCACCTTTTAGCTCTCCCTGAATTCGAAAAACTCATATCCGTCTATCTGTCTGTGACAAAGATAACTAAAAACGATTTCAGTTAGACGGATGAAACTTGGCATACGGTCTTTAGACCAAATTTTCTAAATATAGTTTAACACGACATTAACACAGTGGCTCGAACAAAACGAAGACAGCTAAATAGATAAAATTCGGTGCTTAGATTTAATGCCTATAATGCTTGTCATTTGTAAAATTTTGAGCCAAATCTAGCAAAGGGTTGACCATCTATCTGTCTGAAGCTTTCAGGAAAATGTAAACGTTATCATTCAAAAATGCAATGATTTGTATATATATTTATTAAATTTAATATGTGATTTTGTGACTACAACCGCTGTTTTGAGTTAATTTTTTTTATTCGGTTGTGGAATACTTATCTAAAACACATTTTTTTTTTATATAATTAACTAACATCGGTGATAAATCGGAATGTCTGTCTGTATGTCTCTAATGCGCAGCCATACCCTCACCCGATTGCGATAAAACTTTGACTACTTATTACTTACGGTATGGTTATTGGCATAGTAAAATTATCTAATATGTAACCTATTTAAATAAAAATGAATTTTTGTCAGCATAAGGCATAATACAATTATCTAATATATAAAAATATTTTTGTATCTATTTACCGCCTCTATTAACCACGGATTAACCTCCAAATAATTCGCCAAAGTGGCACGATATATTCAGTAAAAATGCCAAATTAACGTCGAAAGTTAATATTTTGCAACGTCAATGCCATGTAAGGAGTTTTCTGGTCTAATAAGTTTATATGCGAGAAAGTGTTATAACAAGCATTCCGCTAGTTAAAGTGTTGGCTAAGCTCACACAGAATAATGTTGGGATCTCAAAACGTTTTCTAGAACTGTTGTACTGCGTCAGACTTCCAATTTTACAGACAATATCTATTGTATTTGGGTTGACAGAAGCTTTAGGCCTATCGAGTTAAATATAATTAATCAAAAATTAAATTTTTTTAAACCTAGGTTGCAACCCTTAAGGGAGGAGGGGGTCATACAGAATATTGTATTTGCAAGAGCTTCTAGTACTGTCGATTCGCTTTCGACTTTGAAAATCAAGGAATGACACTGCAAAAGGAGTATAAATTAATAAGCTTAAAAAATAATCTTAAGTAATTTAACAGTAATCTCTTTAAAATGTACGTCGCAATCCAACTGGGAGGGGTATGCAAAGTTAGATAGTAACACATTTTCCGTGCTGCCATGTTGCAGGGGTAATTCGATTTGACAGAATATGTAAATAATTAGGATACCTAATCTGACAGACGCAATAGACAGGTCGATAAAAAACATATTGTAAAAACGTTGTTACTGTCAGAGGCGCGGCCGTCATATCAACATGAAAAGTCGCGCGTATTTCCCACATACGCTATAGTAAAATGTAAATCTTCAAAAGGGTAACTATTAAAATTATATTGTAAATAGCTTAGGATTAATAACTACATTTACTTTAAACATTTTTTACTTAAAAAGAAGCAGAAAGAATATTAAGATAGATTGCAATAACAATATAAAATGACCACAGGTTAACTGAATTGATTTAAAAATAATATAAATGAAATTGCCGATATTTTGACCGAACAATTTGCATATAAAATATAGAAGTCAAAAAATAATACAGGATTTATGTATAAAAAGAAGAAAGTAATTTAAAGATAAATATGAAAAGGAAGAAAATAGTTTCATTGTTATTTCATTGCAGAATTGAAATTTGAGCAAATGTGTTTAGTGAGCTCCAAACATATAAATTTCTGGCAAATCTCACAACTGAGCCTCGTTATTCGAGACTGCTTTTATTTTTGACAGAGTTTTCATCTTTTTTTCCCTGACGTCGCATCTTCAACATCTTCAATACATATATTCATACTTATCTTATATCCTAATACTTATACTTATTATTATCTCTTAATACTTATACTTATTACTTATCTCTTAATACTTATCGGCTTTTTTCTTCAGCACCTTTAACTTTAGCTCACTTTGTAAAGACATGCTTTTTTTTTTTTCAACATTTTCTTTCGTAAGTACATTTGCAAGCTGTCACCAGTCTAAAACAATATAGATTTATTTGTAAAATCATACAAATTCACTTGTAACAAAAACTTAAATGAACGGTCTCGAGTATCTCTAAAATAAAAATATCTGATCGAAAGAGACTTATTAATGCTACAAACTTACGTCGAAAACTGAAAGTAGGCTGAAGGGAGGGGGACAAATAGTCAAGAACAGGTGTTCCCAGCGCCAATAGATCTAAAGGTATAAAACGAAATTCATCTCACATACGCGCGCCAGCTGGAGGGTTAAAAAAGTATTTTTTTTTTTCAATGAAAATTCTATAAATTATAAAATATTTGGATCACAAAATGTGTTTACGATAAATTTATTAAAATCATTGGTCTTGGTCTACCCCAAGACGACCCGTCTGTTCGAAAGGTTGTAATATCCTGAAGGTTGGCAGGAAGCGAACCATTTTTTATTTATTGAAGGGCTTACAGTCATCTCAAGAATATGGGCTGAAAATAAGGATATCCATTACAGCGCATTTGTATAAAATAAAATATTTGAATTAAACGGTTAACAAACTGATTCGGGGTTCAGGAGATTAAGTTGAAAAGTGTATATAGAAAGCAGTAACACAGATAAGAACAAAAAATATCACAATGTCCAAAGGATGGGAAACGACATAGTCTAATAGTAATATAACAGGCATAGACATATAGCAGTATCAAACAATATACGGTTAACTAAATTCATAATATCTCTCCCATTACATAAAGTGAAAAATGGGTGATTGACACCAGATGCAAATACAAAGCAGATCTAGAAGGAAAAACATATAAATAAAAAAGCACCACTAAAGGGAAAATCAAGAGTATGAGGGGATATATACAGTTTTTAGTAGCTATAAGCAGATAAAAAACAGCTAGAAGATGTGCCAGAATAATTACATAAATAAAGAATCAACTAAAAACAAGACTGCAAACAACTCTAGACGCAGATCCGTCGTCCTAGCCTCCTCTGAATTTCGTCACAAATATCCCGCGAGAATTCACAAATCTGTCCCGTCATCCTTATCAAACACTTGTTCTTGAGACCACCAAGAAACCAATGATATTTAGATTCGCTAGAGGGGTAGGAAAGATAATAAGGGTTAGTCAGTATGCATTGAAAAGCGAAGAGGTTGGCATTCCCTAGATCATGAAAGGTTATTAAAATCGTTACTGAATAAATTAAAAACATATATTGAGACACTATTATTATTAATTTAATCAGCAATGTTATATCAATGACGGATTTTATGCAACACAGCTAGTTAATGAATAGCTGAATTATGTCATTAAGAGATCTACTAAAATAGATATTCTTAATGCTATAGTGTCTTAAAACTTCACATTTCCATAAAATCTTTCTTATTAATTGAATGATTTTCTTTATCGCAATAAGATTAATAAGTAAAGGCTATTATGATTTTTTTTACAGAATTTCATTATTTTAGTTCTTTTTTCGTGCAATTTAGATACTTACTTTATTTAGTAAATAATTACAATCAATATAAATATGTACATACATATGACAGAATCACAATATTAAGTGGCAAAGGAAATTTTTTCCACCGATCTACATGTTTCGTCACTGACGGCATTTATTCCAAAATTTATATCAAATCTTACGGAATATCTTCCATAAGAGGCATTTTTTTTCTCCCATATAAAACTAAAATTAATCAATTTACCGAAAGATTATTGATTTCCACAAGAATTGAACTCGCATTCTTCAAATTCACGTGAAAAGTGCTGAATTGTTTTGCATTTCACCGATTGAGCTACTACCTGTTGATTTCACGTTTCATTACAAACTGCGAAAACTGTATTTAAAGTATAAAAAATTAATTTAATTTAATTATAGAATTAATATTTTATAAAAAAACTTTACTAGGATCAAATATCATCCACAACAAATTAAAAAATGTATTTGAACTAGAGTGGATAAATAAAAAATATTTTATTAACGACTGAGATTTTGAACGAGTTATATAAATATATGCTGGTAGAATGTGAACGAATAGTATGAATTGCAAATTTTAATAATGTAACGAAATAGGAAAATTTATCAGCTATTAAAAGACAGACCCTATATAAAACACTGCTTGGAGCTAAAAAATACTTATAACTTTCTGTCTTGCTGTTACCTCTCACATCAGCATTTGTGAACTAAAAGAGTTAAAAGGAAATGAGAAGACCTATTAATTTCAATTTGGAAGTCTAGATATCAAATTCAGAAGTTTTTAAGCACCAAATAAGAAGAATTCAAAATTATATAGGTGAAAAAAGGTTTAGAAGAAATTATTTTACACAAATCGCTTTTGAGGATTAGTTGGTATTCAAGGATTATTAATTACTAAAATTATTTTATGAAATGCTTTGTGTGCCTGAAGTTTCAAAACTTCTATGCCAAAATACTTTTAAATTTCAAATTTTTATAAGCGCATTCGTATTATTTTGTAACATTCATATCATATGATACGAATTTACCTAATTTTCAGTCTATCTCATTTTAAATCCAATTATATGATAAGAAAACACAGCAGTCTTAAAATTGGAAACACTTTAAACATGTTTCATTATTTCTTAATTCTAAATAGGTTATAACTTATTCTGTACTTCTGTACTTACCAGTAAGTACAACAAAATATTAAAAAAGTTTTTAAATCCCTGCCTTATATTGAAAAATGCACACAAAAAAAATAAACGCTGCGAAAAAATAAACCAAATATCCATCAAAAGATGGGGAATTTATACGACTAGTAAAATATTAGTAGCAATAATGAATAATAATTTCACTTCAGCAATAAAACATATTCTAGTAAAATACACCAAAAATTAAAAAAAGAACTATTAAAAATTGAAAAGATTGTAAAGGTATCATTGAAAAGATATATATATTTATTTTTTAAAATGAAAATTCTTTTGTATTTTAGCATTTTTAGAAATAATGAAGAAAAAACTATTATTTATATTAAATTGAAATTCTAACAAAAAAATTTTAAAAACAAGTGCTTTTTTTTCTTGTCATCCAATATATATATATATATATATCAAGTTTAGTATCTAAAGCTCAAATGCCTTGATTTGTGAGGCGCCAAAACACACACACATTTTCATCGTTATAATTAATCGATACAGAAATGTATATAGAATTATGCTGTTCTTATCCCCCACGGATTGAACACCAATTCAAACCAAGTTCAAGATATCGAATCGCATGATATGATCATAAACTGATCCCTCCCATTCACGAACTCTTCAAAATCTATTTCAGCCAAACTAAGATCGTTGTGCTGTATTTCCTTTCAGTCACTTTAAAAGCATTTTTTATTAATCTACTAGCCGCCTTTGGCGACCAACTAGTTCGCCATGAGTAAAGCGCTCTAAAATTTTCAATTAAATCACATATTCATTAGCCTTGAAGTAATTCCGGGCATTGATTGGCCTGAAATTAATATTTTCTATAAGATGATGGATGGAAAGTTGTAAAAGTTCACCTTTTCCTAATAATATTCTTTAATTTTATAAATCAGTCAGTTTCAACTATCAGTTATGCTTCCAAAATATTAAAAATGTTTTTTTTCGTTGATGTTGCCAAAACATTAAATATTTTTTAAGGAAAGCGAGAAAGGGAAAAAGTATTGATTTAATGATACAGATATTGCAAACGATTACATAAATATGCCATTGAGTCGGGATTTCAATGCACATCCTGTCTAAATTCAATCAGGCTTACCGTAAATAATGAAGATTTATTGAGTAAATGATATGGATATAGCAAACGATTATAGAAACCTTTGCTTTGCATTTATTTTTTAAAGAAAATATCACATTTTATATTTCTTTTATTTTATCCAGTCACGTGCTAGAAGTTGTATTTCTTTAGATTTGATTTACGATGATAGTTTTTTTTTGAACTTCCGTCATTGATTTCTTTCATTTTTATCCAGTCACGTGATAAAAAAAACGTTAAACTATTTCTTTAAAAATTCGTTAAAAATAGAAGCTTAAGTTATACATTAAAACACTGATACCATTAGAAGGCTAACTTTTTAATCTTTAAATTGATGTAAAAATCATGTTTATGCGATCATATTTTCGGAAGTTATAGCGGAAAAACGTCGAAATTTCGCTTAAATTTTAATTAATTCAAATTCTAATTAAAAATTCGAAAAAAGAGCTCCGAGGTGCACATTCCGGACGTCCAAGGTATACATGTACCAAATTTGGTAGCTGTAGGTCCAGCGGTCTAGCCTGTAGAGCGCCAACACACACACACACACACACACACACATTGAGCTTTATTATAAGTATAGAAGTAGCTCATTTATTTTGCATAGTCTCAATTTTTTCTGTGAGTTGCAGTCACAAGTCTCCAAATAACACAAAGATGAGATCGTATACGTAAAAAAAAAAGGAAGTATAAGAATCGTTAATAAATCAGAAGTTGAGATTTTGAACATCGTTTTAGACCGGCCCGTCTGCTTTTCTACGATAAAGATAATACAAAAACGCGTCCAGAGCGATGACATTTGATATATGGTATTTGCATTAAATTTGCAGATTTCTTACAAATTTTGTGTAAAATCTATTTAAATGCTCAAATCCGTCTATCATGCTGTGGTTGCAGTGGCCTGGAGGTAAGGTTTCGGTTTCGGAACCGCCGGGTTTCAAATTCGGGACCCGATTCCACAGAAGAACCGTCGCGTAAGAATATCTGTTGCACCTTAAATCCGTTAGGCCGAAACGTCCTCCCGCTGGTATAGAGTGGGTGGATGTGCCAGCTCATATATCGTCCTCGTCATCTGACCGCCGTTCAAAATGAAGAGGTCCGATCCAAAATAGCCTTAGTGTTGCTTTAAAACGGGTCATTAATCTAACTTAGCTAAATTAAAACCGTTTATCATGTTATTCAATTTTACAAATTTATAAGATAACAGCAAAATGAAAAGAACTTGTCAGATAAAACTTGATACAAATATTTAACTCCGAAACAAATAAAAATGAGGGTTGGTACTCTGTCAGTCTGTAATTTCAGAAATATGTAAATATGATAACTCAAAAACTGATTGATTGAAACCAACTGATTTAAATTTGTCGAATTTGGCATGGTATTTTGCGACAGCAAGGGCAGTTTTTTATGAAATTTTTGTATAAATCGGTTTGGGAAAATGTGTCAGGACAAATTCGATTTTTGGATCCTATTAACCGCATGCAAGGGATTAATCACTAAAACTCTCGCCAAATTCACTCCATAGATTAAATAAAAATGCACTGGCATCGTGGCATAGTTGCAACGCGTCTTCCCCATGACCTGGGTTCGAGTCCCGTTTCGGGCATATTTGTTCTTCATCTGGTATATCTGTAAGATGTGTGAATGTGCCCTCCGGTAAAAAAGGTTTCAAGCGAAAGAGTAATTCGTGAGTGGCAATATCGTGCTCTCTACCTTAGTTGGCACTGCTAAAACAAGAAGTGCTATCTGCTTAAATCCCTATCTTCGTAATAGTGGCTAGGTGCCGTATAAAATAACAAGAGTCAAAATGCTAAATTCAAGCAAAGGTTAATATTTCATAAGTATTGTACGCGAATGCTAGACAACGCGTTCTCTGGCAAGATAAGTTTATTTGCGAGTATGAGAGAAAGTTTGCCGCTGTTTTGTTTATGAACTAGAAAATTTTCCACCTGCTCTTCCACTATTCTTGAAGTAGTAATAATACACCGACTTCCCACTCTTTTTCGATTGTTTCAGCTACCTTGGCAAGAAATGCCAACGATGTTAAACTTCCGTTCCTTGAATAATATATGCGTGCGCCACTTCTGAGGAAATTGCGAAAAGAGTTCCGAATGATGGATAGCACACCTCATTTTTTATCTGCCAGTTGAGTGTTGCTAAGAGCATTTAGAATCATTCGAAGCTCTTGCATAAAAGCATTTTTGGCTCGAGCAGCCCCATTGTGGAGGAAGACAGGAAAGAAGTGTCATCTCATTAGTGCCAAACTCAAGTTACATTCGGGACCTTATCTCAGAAGGTGTTGCACAAGCCTGAAAAGTGTGAAATTGGCTGCTCTGTGGCTCAAAATTGGCGATATTGAATAGATAATACTATAGAAAAAAGAGCACGGAGAAATAGGATAGAAAACTTCTGGCAGAACAATTCAAACTCTTTTTTTTTTTTCAAATTTAAGAAACTTGTTGATTTTCCAACTTGGCACAGGGTAAAATAGGTGAATGTCACCATGCCATTCGACTTTTGTTACAGTACAACAAAGGATTGGAGTTCTTAAGTTTCTTAACAAAGCCGAGTGACAAATTGATGCATAAACTTTAATAGGTTATGTCATAATAAAAATCACCGTTATTTACAAGTGTTAAAAAAAAGTTTTCAAAAGTGGATCTTTAAATTGTTTGTCTCAAATAAAAATATGATGACTGTAGACTGAAACAAAATGTTCCGATATATTTTATTTCCAAGATTTGTCTCAACAAAAGTTTCAATTACTTTCGCAAAATTTATGTTTTAAAATCATATACGTGAGACGAGACAGAATGAAAACAAGCTCTGAACATTTTATCCATGGTCTTATATAGCTTGAGATACGGACAGAGAAAATATTTTTTCACTGTGCTAATATAATGATATTTAGATAGAGATTTTCTCTGCTAGCGTACGAACCAGGAAAGGGAAACATAAAGTTCTTGTAAAAAGAATTTGTCAAGTCAGCGGCATTTTATCCTTTCACTTAGAATGTTGGAACGCGAGGCTTTTAGTCGATTCAATTTTACAAAGCTTTTAATGAAGTTAATATGAGAAAACTGGGCTAAATATTAGGAAATGAATTAAATTTAAATTAAATTTACACACACACACACATATATATATACAGTGGCACAAACAATTGAGGATACACCTTACTTTCACTTGACAAATCCAATTTTCAATCAACATAACACATTAACTAGAAGAGAAAACATGTTTTTATTTTCACATGTAACAAAAGGGTTAATTTAAAGTAAAAATAACGAAAATCAACAAAAAATATCTAAAATTAAAAATTTCACAAGTATTTGAAATAAACATAGCGAGATTTTTAATTCAAAAAATTAAGGATACACGAGTGAAATTTTTGTGATATATCACATACAAAGAGTGTCAATATTTGGTTGCATGTCCTTTGGCTTTTATAATGTCCTCCAAACGTCTTGGTATCCATTCGACCAATTTTTTGATGGTATCTGGAGATATTTTATCCCATTCTTCTTGTAACACTTGCTTTAAATGGGCTTTGTTCCTAATTTGGTGTTTTTGGACCGCTGTTTCGAGTGTGGCCCACAAAGTTTCTATGACATTGTTGTCAGGTGACTGTGGTGGTGTGTGCAATTGCTGTTTATAATGAAAAAGACACCACATTTTCGATTGAAAGTAGGATTTATCAAGTAAAAGTAAGATATATCCTAAATTGTTTGTGACACAGTA
>JAPMOQ010001714.1:376087-419545 GCA_026543055.1 Argiope trifasciata | reverse complement strand
ATAAAGAGTTAACAAAAGTGATACAGAAATCGTTATTATTACTTATTACGGAATGGTAGCAATGAAATGTAAACATATCGATGTACGATAATTTCAGCAGACTGCGTTATTTAAGATTTTTACAGCTGCGCTTATTTCAATATCTTGCTAATTAAATAAAATTGTTATATTGTAAATGCTGTTTGCCATGCCAAACACTTCATTTAGTCAGAATATGTAAAAAATAATTAAGAAATAAACTTTAATTAAAAAGTTGAATGATCAAGAATGAGAATGAAAATAGGCTTAACCATGACTATGAATACTCGCTGACTTGTGATGACATCTTAATTACCCAGAAACAGCCGCTGGACATTGGTGGTCGCTTTTGTCTAGTGGATATGCTACGCGGTTGCGGACCATAACTTCACCGGTTCAATCCTGATTCCATATTGACGCAATAATTCGTTCTCCAGACTTACTTACAGGAAATAGATACCTTTAAAAATTACTAATTTCCCCCCAAAATATTATTATCTTAAAATTCAAAAAATTATTTTTAATGATATTAATTTAATTTATGCACAGTTTTTTCTTTACTTTAAATAAACTCTTTTATGAATTCCTTTTTTTAAAAAAAATTTAATAAACTGTTTTATATTTAGTTTAGTTTGAAAAAAGCCTTTTAATGCTCACTTCAACTACTTTTTTCATGTTATGAAATTCAATCTCATCAAAACATTCAGTCGCGTGCTTTTGCTAATGATAAAATTAAGATAAAAAATTACTTTTTTTATCATCAATTCCGAAATTTGATTTTTATTTCCGCTTATATTTCATAACATATACACTTTTAATCTGTGCCCACAATTATTTGTGGCAAAATCGTTCAGTTTAAGTATTATTTTTAAGTCTTATCAAATAAAAAAATGTTAAAAAGACATTTTACATTAATCGTTTAACAACATTGAAAAAAATAGTTTTGGCGAACAAGATGGTCATCAAAGGAGGCTAGTTCATTATATTTCATTTCAGATAAATCATTTAGATATAATTTCATATACAAGATTTTCGGAAATAGAATGGCATTAAAGTCATGTTATTTTAATTATCTTACTTACTTTGTGTATTAGGCACATAAATTATTTAATGGAGATAATCCATTACATTATAATATTGTGAAAAGCGTAAATGTCCAGTTCCAGCTTCTTCTAAATTTCACAATTTTGTAAATTCATATTTTTATGCCTTTGCAAATTGCCCAGATATTGAACAAAATCTTTTTTCAACTTTCAACAATGGAAGAAATTCACGTGAGTATCTAATTATCTATTGGTTAAAATTAGAAAAAAAAAATCTTTTAAAAATGTCAAAATTTCAAAAAAAAAAAAAAAACGTTTTTATCTTGTGTATAGGATAATTAGAAATAAAATTAAGATAATTAGATACAACTTAATAGTTGAAATTAATAGTATAAATAATCTTCTTCCGTTATTTTTTAATTTTTATTCTTTAAAATTTATAATGTGTTTCTATGCTATTTAGATTCACATATATTTTGTGTAATTTTCGAACATTTTCAGCTTGAATTTCTTTCTTTTTGATGGAACTATTATAAATTTAGATACTTTAAATCATTCATTTTCCAGTGACACATCTGACACATTTAAAAACTTTTAAATTATCTTATGACAAATAATAAATGATAAAAAATATTTCAAGGTAAGTTAATATTTGTTTTCATATTAAAATGTAATGAAAAATTGAAATCTGTTAATAAAAATTTCAGATCAAAGCGCAATAAAAATGTAGAAAAAAGACAAAACAACAAAAAATTTTAAAACGGAAAATTTAAAAAGTGAATTACGTTAAAAATAAAGAGTGAAAGATCTGTCAATCCAAGGTTTTTGAAGACCTTTTTTACGAGAATTGAAGACAAAAACTACATCCAGTTTTTTCAAAAAGAGGTTTTTTCCAGAAATAGTCTAAAAAAGGTCAATCTAAACTTTGGTTGGGGTTTTTTTTTTTGAAGTTTTTATAATAGAATCTAGAAGAGAGTTTTATTAATTTATTTTTGATTTGTGCTAAAAGCAGAAAAATAATTACGAAGGTTATTTCGAGCCGTTTTAGAGAACAAAAAATATTATTTATTTGGCGGTGAAAATGTTTGTTTTTGAAACTTAATATCTTCTTTAAAAAATTATTTCAAAGAATTTCATTTTAGATTGTAAGTTCATTAGTTCATTTGCTGTTCTTCGCTAACGAATTTTCAGAAAATATTTTTCTTGCAGTGGACAAGCAAAAAATACTTTTTAAGTTTTCATTTCTTACTTCGTAGTTAACTCTGTCGATACACTTAAACAAAGTAAAACGCTTGTTTTATTTTCAAAGAATTCATACCATTATTTTATATTTTTGTAAATGGTTCCTTTTTTTACTTCTTTGTATACGTAGAGCAGAAAAAATATTATAATCGTCAAAAAATCCGAACTCTAGACTTTTATGAATCTTCACTTGCTAAAACTATCTTCCTGAGTCAGGAAAACAAATTCTTTGAAAAATGTCCATCTGTCTGTCTGTAATAAAGATAACTCATAAACGCTTTGAGTAAGACGGATAAAATTTGGTATAAGATCTTTATACTAAATTTGCAATTGTTTAATACAAACTCAGTTCAAATAAAACAGGAAATTAACTCGATAATTACAACACAGAGAAAGCCAGGCAGAGAAAATTCGGTACACAAAATTAACATCTACAGTGTAGACAACTATTAAATTTAGTCAAATCCAACTAAGGGTTGACAGTCTGTAGATCTGTAATTTTAGAAACATGAATTACCTAAATATATCAAATTTGTTATATAATTTTGAGATTACAAGTGAAACTATGTGTTAAATTTTTATACGAATCGGTTGAAAAAGATATGTCTAAAACAAATTTTAATACTTTTAACCGCATTCTAGGAATTAATGAGAAAAAAACTCACCACGAATCTTAGATGCAGTAAAAATGATAAATTCACAGCAAAGGTTATTATTACGTGACTATTGTATGTCAGTGTTATACGAGGCATTCATTGATATAACAACTTTATTAGAAAATATGCTAGAAATTTTTGGAAGACCTCTTCGGCTAGTTCAAGTATAGATATAGAAAGTCGTAAGCTGAAATGTCAGCTGTTTTGCTAACATTTTATCCTTCTATAATAAATTTTATAAATATATTGTCGTTATAATAAAGTGTAGTTAGCCCTTTCTGATCATGTAGGACTTTATATATCATATACCCACGTTACGGATTTTCAATAACAATTTTCCCTTAATAATCTACATTTAATTCATTAATTACTATGAATTCCCTGAAATGTTTAAAACTGTATTCGAAGAATTGAGACTTACATTTCATCCGTCTTTGATGCAGATTCGTCGTTATAATGAAGCATAGTTATCCGTTTCTGATCATGCATGATTTAACATCATACGCCTACGTAGTGGATTTTCTGTAACAATATTAATTTCCTCTTGATAATCAAAATTTATTTCATTAATTACAATGAATTCATTGAAATGTTTAAAACTGTATTCGAAATGCATAGGCTCCTAGAACTGGAACTTTCTTTGCTTCTTTTTATTTCCAATGATGGATGGAATTCTACAAATATAATTCTAAGTAATTCTAATGGTAATTAATTCAATTTCGTTGCACCGATATTCTGTACAGTATTTTTTCACTTATTATTAATAATTACTTAGCTGTACATTTTCTGTAGCTGGCTAATAACGCATTTTTCACGTGATTCAGATTTCCTGCAACAGAATTTTAAACAAAGAGGGCAACGAAGCCAGGGTAATTCATCATATGCTCATTGATGTGAATTGAATCGGAATATTCCTCGAAATATGACCTCAAATGTTAAAATAAAAATTAAATGTGTGCGTGTGTTTGAAAAAGTTACTCTTATGTACATGGTTTTAATGATGCAAAATTAATAAAGGATGAATCGGAATTCATGGAGAGGTTGTTGAATATATTATGATATGCTTTTATAAAGATTACAATTTATGATACAATTTTATGAAAAAAAATCCTGCTGGCTCTCAGAATTGATTGGCTGCTTCACCTAAATTCTTATAATAACTAGATAATATTCCCATCTAAATGGCTACCGTTACCTTCTTAAACGCAGGTTATATTAAATAATAATAATTGGTTATAATTAAAGTTCCTCATTAAAGAAAAACTACAGGGCCAAATATTATCAAACTTGGTAATAGTTTAAAGGAAGTCATGATAAATTCACCACCAGTAGAGAAATGAAGCTAAATGCAATGTTATTAAACAAAATAAACACGAAGACATCGGTTTGAAATGTGTTTAATAGCTTCTGAAACGTGTTACTAGTATGTTCCTTGTGTGCTATCACAAAAACCGTTGTTTGATCATCTTAAAGGAGTGTTATAACTAAAAGACACCGATAAGCTCCTTACGTAAAGTTCCTTCTGAGAATGCAGAAATGCGATTTAACTTGTTTTCAACAAATGGTGGACGCCGTATTGAACAAGATTCGGAAGTATATTTTAAAAACAATTAAACACGTTTTAAACTGGTGTCTTCATATCCTATTTTGTTTAATAACACTGCACACATTGCCATTTCTCGACTGGTGCTGGATTCCCCATGACTTCCTTTAATCTATTTATAAGTTTGATAACATTCGGTCCAGTGCTGTTTCTTTAATGACCATTTCAAAGTGGAATGTTAATTATTATCACTCTGCATATTTTTGAGTCAAATAATGCACAATTTGACTTCGTTTCGCCTTTCTCTCTTGCTTACCTTTTTGTTCCTTTGTAATGGAATATTTTCTATCCTTAATGTTGTCGAAAGCTTAAATCAAAATTAATTACTACACTCGAAATGAAAATGGTAATCACCCACTCACGTGAAAAGTTTTATTGCCAGATGCGATTTAAAAAAATTGCTGAAAGAAAATATTAGCAATGATTTCTAACCAACCTTGAAGTTAAATTAAATAAAGTAACCTTGAAAAGACTTAATCAGCGCAAAATTGATTATCTCAGATCACTTACTTTTGTTAAAGTCCAATTATAAAAAAATGTAAATAGAATGGCAAATTTACGATCTCCAAACAATTTTTTTTTATTCCTGCTTTTTCCGCTCGTAAATAAATCAATTAATTAACATATAAAGAAAAACTTCGCCAATTCTTTTGACTCAGAATCAGAAATTAGAATATGCGCTTTCAATAATAATGCAAACCAAATGGGTGTAAGATATTTTTCGCCAATATATATAATTAAGAATATAGACATTAGGAAATTCAAATTAAAAACTATTTTGAAACAATCTAAAAAAATTAAAATTATTCCTCGATCAATTAAAAAAATATACAATTGCATTTAGAAAGTGCTAATGCTGCTACTACTAAAACACAGATGAACATAACTAAATTGGTAAAAATATCAAGCTAATAAAAGTAAATAGAATCAAAAATAAAATAAGAATCCGGCCTGAAGTCTTTCTCAAGGTCATTCTAAGGTAGGGATTCAAACCAGGGATTTTTTAATATGTGGAGTCTGACTTTTATCCTACAATATTGGCCCCTAAAATACCCTGAAATTAAGGCTTTAGAGATGCACCATTTTTTTGCAAAAATAAAGCAATAAAATACAAATTTCTATTTAAACGAAAACGTAACATAATATAAACTATAAAAGAACGTTCAAAACCAGTTATTAAAAGAAAAAGGAAAGAATATACCAATAGCAGGTAAAACTTCTATAAAAGATGTGTTCCATTATCTTCGTTCTTGCTTCCCGCCTCTTATTCTGCTTCTACTTAAAAATGCTTCGTCAAAGTAATAAATAATTAGAGGATCTCACCACCATCTATTGAATTAGTTAATATGTAACGAAAAGTCTATTTTTATTTGTCTCAAAAGATTATTAACAAACCAGTCTTTATCTTGTTAAAACTTCTATATTGCTGTAGTTTCTAGGAAATCCATTATTTGTTAACGTTTTAAGGAGATTATTTTTTGCTCCAATATAAAAAAAAATTCTAATTACAAACTCTTTTAATCCTCTTATATTTTGATAAAATTAAATTTTTTAAAATTTTAGAATTCAAACTAGAATGGCAATTAGTTTTAATTATTTTATAGTTGAATTCATTCCTTTTATCGTTGATTTTTACGTTGATTGCTGTTGATACGTTGTTTCAGTAACAATTAAATCTCTGGGATAACATTTAGTAACAATATTAGTATTATCTAAGTTTTTAAGTCTGTAAATAGTAAGTCATCAATATATCTCCAACTTTTTATTAAACTGTGATTAATTATTTTTTCTCCTAGGTGTATATATATATATATATATATATATATATATATATATATATACAGTTTAATAAAAAGTAGGAGATACATTGATGACTATTTCAAGTTCCACGGCCAGTTTTATAGTTAGAGCGTCAGACATCGTTTCAAATTCTTCTGCTTTTGAAGAAACCTGCTGATCAAGAAAATGGAAAGGTCTCCGTTTAAAAAATAAAGCTCAATTCCTCTAAGGATTCTTATGGTATGCGGACTGATTCTTAGAGTGTCTGATCTGAAATCGTGGCTGGAAAGTCATCCTGATTGTGTAACTATTTGCCAGTTCAGATGTCGTTCTCGTCATCTGCCCAGTTTTAAATCAGAAATTTCATCCCAAAATACCTTATATGTTACTTCAAAATTAATCGCTAATGCAACTAAAATTTTAAAAAAATTATTCGAAAGTAATAACAAAGGCTGTATAGAGATATTTCGCAATTATATGTTTCCCTATTAGTTTATAACTCATTTAAGAGAATAAAATAAATGTACTTGAAAATTGCCTGTGTTACCTTGCAGAAACTGGCCTAATATTTAATTTTGCATGTGCATACACAAATGTCAGAAACAAAATTTCATCCTCATAGGGCATTGTGTTTTACAGAAATTCAAGTGACACATACGTAATTTCAAAAATGTATATCTCTAACTTCAATCTGCTTTGAAACATCAAAATTAAACCAAAATCTGTAGGCCGCAATTTTAAGGATAATACTCATTATTTCTTCTTTCTGAATGCATCATAATTGATAGATAAAAATATACAAGCAAAAGTAAGTTAGAATTTTCTGAAACTATCTATGTTTATTGGAAAAGATACCTTAATTCTAAGAAGGTCCTAATTTTGCATAAAGAAAATTCTCAGTTGAACTGAGCCGTGGATGATGAAAACAATTGTTGGCGACTAATCACTTGGCACCAATTCAAGATAAACAGTGAAGAAACATATATCTCTCTTAACTCAATCTGTAGGTTATTTTGTCAGACGCCCTAATTGTGCAACCTGACTAATATGGAAGGCAAAGCCAATTGGAAAGTAAACAAAGAACCGAGAATAGTAAATTGTTTGGATGAAATGTCAAAAAATGGAGATTCGAAGGAAAACTGAAGTACCTTTATTATACATTTTAATGTATGGTTATAAACGTAACAGAGATATATTTGTGTCAAAAAAGATTGTGGAATGTAATCCAATAGAAAAAAAACCAAGGATAGTGGGTAAACCAATCTCCTAAACTTTCTCGCATACTCTCTATTAAAGGTAATTCAACAGAGAAAATGACTCGCCAAGAATGAGAATCTGTCTTATTCTTGGCGATTTATTTGACAGTTAATCCCTGGCATGCAGTTAATAATCCGAAAATCAAATTTGTGAGCAGATGTGTTTTTTCCAACCAAGTGAAGCAAAAACTTGGCCCAAAATTGCACTTGTAATTCTAAAATTCTAATTTGAACTTTTAAGTAATTGAATGATCACTTTTGCATATTTCGGAAATTGTAAACTGACAGACAATAAACACTTTGTTGGATTTCACTGAAAATCTAACAGGCTTCTACACTGTAGATGTCATAATTGTGTACCAAATTTTATCTATCTAGCACTATTGCTTTTGCAATTGTGATCCGGAACATCCGGATAGGCAAACTTCCTTCAAACTAATTTTACACAAAATTTGATAGGAATCTATAAATTTGGAGCAAAATGCGTTTACTAAATTTCATTCGTCTAGCACAGAGGTGTCCAAACTACGGCCCGCGGGCAAAACCCGGCCCGCCAAGTGATTTTATCCGGCCCGCGGAGGGTTTTAAAACATAATGATGTTTTCACCCAAACCTTTTCATTTTCATAAAGGTATATCGAAAAACTACGTGGCCAACAAAACGGAGTTGTTGTACTTGACCAAACACAAATGTCTATCGCGCTGTTAAGTTATAAGACTAAATAAAAAAATATATTTCGTTAACTCAAACATAAAAGAAATTTTATACGCATGTGAGTTTTGACGATAAGCAGAGTCTTATTGTTTTGTTGTAAATAAAGCATCAGCAATTTTGAGTAGTTCGCTTAAAGAAGCACTTAAGTATAAATAAACAAATATCGTTTTGATTTCGATAACGTTTCAAATTTTGATCCCAACTATAAAGACATTCTTCAACAACAACAACAAAAAAAAAACAGTTTCATCATTCGCATTAGAAGTTGCATGAAAATATTTCAATTTATATAAAATAATGATATAATTATATTGGGTCGTTCGGAAAGTCATTTCGTATTTTTATGTCAAAATGAAAAGAAATTTTCGTTTAATGAATAAATTATTTATTAAATTATAAAATTGCCATTCTGGTCTAATACCTTTTGCCATTCTGGTCTAATACCTTTTGCCATTCTGGTCTAATACCTTTTGGTAGTAACATGATTACACGCTCATAAAAGTTTTGGTCTTTGCTGTAAAAAAAACTGATCGAGGTGGTTTTTGGCCTCCTCATTTGAAGGAAAAATTTTGCAAATCAGTTCTGGTACTGATGTACTGTTAACACATCTTCTCCACACATATTGGCTAATTTATTTCTGGCTTGAACAGCATTTTTACCTTTTATATAGCAAAAAAGAAAAAAATGACGAAAATGCTGTTTATTGCTCTCCATATTTAAAAGGGCACCATCCAAAAACTACTGCGAAGAATCAGCTGCACTTTTTCACACTCAAGCCTTGCTATATCAGCTCTTAAATGATTTTGCGGTTTAAGTATGAAATTGGGTGCGAAAAATGCAATTAAATCCTTTGTCAGGAAAAAACGAAATTACTTTCCGAACAACCGAATACTTTGTTTGTTTAGTATTTTGTATTTTCAAGTTACAATAAAATAGTATTAATTAATAGTATTTAATGCTACTTTACTCATAATGATATTTTTCAATTTGTATATACATGTGGCCCGTATAACATGGATCTAATTTCGATCCGGCCCGCGCCACGAAAAGTTTGGACACCTCTGGTCTAGCACAAAGCGTTTTTTTGAGTTATTTTTATCACAGGCAGAAAGATAGACAGAAAGGCATTTTCCAAAAATGGATTTTTCGAGCTGAAGAAAGTCAAAAACGTGAAGATTCACCACAATCTCGAGTTCGAATTTTTTTAGGATTGCTATAATTTCTCTATATCACCTGTATGGGGAAGTTCAAAAATCCAATATCGAAAAGAAGTTTAGAAATACTTTAAAATTGTTATTAATTGTTCTCTTTCATGCGCGTTAATTTTTTAAGTTACAGTTTTCCATTAACAATAAATTACATTCGCTCTCATTGGAAGTGTATTATATATATAAAAACGTATAATTATTTGATTTAAAGATGACCCACATTTTCAACTATTTATCGCTGTTAAAAAAGGTTATGGAAGGATTTAGGTTAAGAAAAATGTTTTCTATATCAAATACATGAGCTTATGTAGTGAAGATTAAGGGAGGATATTGGGCGAGTGAAAAACTTTTTTGTGTCAAATGCAGGCAGCGCCGTCAATACATGCAAGGTCTGTGGGCACGACGGCGCCGAATTCTGCCCTTTTTTAAAGAAAAAAAAACCCAAATGAAAAAAAGCCCTTCCTTCAAACACCATCTTTGACATCTCATTATATTTATGGCTATGATGACATCCTAATATTCATGAAAACAAGCAAGCCGTCTCGCTGCCTGTTTGAACAGGAAAATTCTTACTTTGTTTGAACATCTCAAAACAGGAAAGCACCAGATGCTGATGCAGAGAGGCTGAAGATTTGTTTGTAGATTATGCGAGTATTCCTATTGAAAGTGATAATTTACAAGATACAGAGAAAAGTTTACTCATAAATAAACCAGTTTGCTGGATCAAAGTCCGTAAGTTTATTATCAATAATTTAATGTTATTGATATTAAAATTATTTTCCTTATTATTTAGTTTATTTGTTGTCTTTGGTGACCTGTTAGCTTGACAAAGTTAATACTCTTTAAAATTATCAATTTAATATATGTAACCACAATTTCTGAAACAGAACTTTTTTCGAAGAGGCGAAAGACTCTTCGAATTTTTAACTTCGTTTTTGTTTCATCCCCAGAGGCATGATTTAGATTCAAGCATAAGAGACGAGTATATCAACTCTGAAATACATAAGAGGAATGAAAAATAAACCTAAAAGAGAAGGAAAATGTTTTTCACAGTGCGAATATACAGTTAGATTTCAATAGGGATTTCTTTACACGTACCGAATTATGCAAGGAGAATTATAGGGATAACGCCTTACTTGAAACAATTTGCCTGCTTGACACCCTAAATTAGAGAGCGGGTAGAACAAAAACAGGATCAAAGAAAGAAATATTTCAATAAAAATAGAAAAGTGTACTATCAGCCTGGTGACAAGGTTCGGATGAATTCACATCCTATAAGCAGTAAAAGCAACAAACGAAGCAAGAAGTTTTTCCCAAAAAGAGAAGGCCCTTATCTAGTAATCACAAACAGATCTCCTACCACTTGTGACCTTGCTGATCCCAGAACACCAGATCAAGTTCTTGGAACTTACCATACCAATATGCTGAAACCTTATGGACTGCCTCCAGAAAGGAACAACTCCTGTAGTTCCCCTCAAGAGAAGAAGTAGACCTAAGAAGTACAGTGCTGACTCTTCGCCGAGACATCGTGCGAGCCAGAGGGGGAGCCTGTAACCGTACTGTAACCGTAACTGTTCCTTGGCTCCCTATCGGCCGTTACCATGAACAATAAGTCCATGCCTTGGAAGCGAACGTAAAACATGATGTAATCCCCGAGTATTATTTTTATACATATACGTTAAATGTTATTGTCCTAACTAGTTTTGTCCCCTTGTAAATCGTGTCCTTTAATGTCATTAAATGTATTTTTTAACTAAATTGGCATGATTTGTTAATTTTAATTGTCTACTCTGACATAATTAGAATTTTGGCACCCTTTCGGTCACACATATACTTAGTATAGAGAAATTATAGTAATCCTCGAAAAATTCCAACGCCATATTTTGACGAATCTCCACGCTTTACACCCATCTCCCCAAAGTTCTAAAACCGCATTTTTAGAAAATGTTTGCCAATCTATGACAAATATAACTTGATAAAAGCTTTGAGCTAGGAAGTTCAAATTTGCAGAAGTTCGTCCGTGTGGCAGACTGAATAAAAGTTAACACGTTAATTACAAAAGGAACAGCTCCAAATAAATTAAACTATATACATAGATGTAATATCTATAACGTAGACATCCCTTCAAATTTTGAACCAAATAGAAATACGGGCTTGATTATTCATCGGTCTGTATACAAATACGTGCAAACACTGTAAATCATAAATGCAATGAATTAAATATATCAAATTTGGTATGATATTTTATGAGAACAACTGCAATTTTGTGTCGAATTTCAGTTTCAGTTGATTGAAAAGACGTGAATAAAACAATAATTTCATAGTTGGATGCTATTAACGTATGCCAGGGATTAATCGCCAAATAACTCACCAAAGATGATAGGATTAGATTCCATAAAAATGTTAAATCGAGTCAAAAGTTAATATTTTGTAATAATGAAAATGGATAAAAATGGTGGATCAAGCGAATTGATAGCAAGATTTTAGTTTCGTTTCTCAGACTAATCTGTACCCATCTAATCCGGTAATGGAGGAATCTGTCATTCCATTAGCTGATGATAGTCCTAAAACAGATGTTTAAATTATCTAAATCTTCTAAAATAATATTAGAACTATATACAAATCGGATTCAGTTATTCTTTTCTCAGATACAATAAAGGCCCGGAGAAAGTCCAGTTGATTCTTCCTTAAAGTCTTTTAAAAGCTTTTCTCAACCGAAATTGCGTGCTTGTCTCTAGCGATTTAGAGATTAGTTATTGAGCTTATATAAAGGATAAATAATATTGAGCTCTTTTATTACAAAAACAGGATGTATTTTATATTTTGCTCCTTCGTTGTTTCACAACGAAAGCAAAATTTTCCAAACGGAATAATAATTTATCCTATTATTGCCTATCTGGATCGCCTTGCACTCCATTTTTTTTTTCGTTTTGGCAAAAGGAAAAGAACTCTTTATCGGTTATACCTTGTGACAAATCATTTTTGTGTGAATGTTTTTTACCAGTTTTAGACTTTAAATGGACTTTATCTTTTGCCTTTCGTCAAAGTTTGCGCAGAGAAATTCAAGCACTGCTAAAAGTGGAGAATATTCTGTTTGTAAAATTGCAGGAAGAGCTCTGTATCTGAAGCTTTTTGTTCCGGATAATGGACTATTCTTTATTTATATTTTTATATTTATTTATATGTTTTTATTTATTTATTTTTTTATTATTTTTCATTGTTTTTTAATTTTTCCTATTATTTTTTGTCTTTCCCTCTAAGCTTTTTTTCTTTCTCTCTTTGCTTTTTTTTTTTTTTTTGGCTCAGCCTTTAGCTTTTTATGCACGTGTACCAGATGAAAAAGTTATGTTTGAATAGCGAGTCTTTTGATGGCTATTTAAATTAGATTTTTTTAAATTGTAATTGTAAGCTTTTCACTGGTGTAACGCCACTTTGGGCACACACCTAATCATCATCAGAATACATCAGAATATTTTTCTCTTAAATTTTATAAAATCTGTATTGTAATTTTATTATTCTTATAATATATATAAATATAATTAATTGCAAATATCTTAAACACGTGTAAAAATTTTACATGAGAAAAAATAATTTATTCGTAAAAATGTGAAAATGTCATTTTTATTTTTAAAAATTGCTTTTATAAATATAATAAGGGCATGATAATAAATAAAGTGAGTAATAAAGCTGCACTGGAACTTCTTATTCTATTTGTTATAAAAGCAAAAATAAGGACTTGTATTAACAATAATTAACTTCTCTCTTTAATAAAACAAAAAAAGGAATTTGTATTAACAATTAACTTCGTATTCTATCTTTAAGCAAAGCAAAAATAAAGGGTATTAACAATAATTAACTTATCCTCCCTTTAATAAATCAAAAAATACAGTTTTGTATTAAGAACTTTAACTTCCTATTCTCTCTTTAAGCAAAGGAAAAATAAGGACTTGTATTAACAACAATTAACTACTTCTGTCTGGAAAAGCAAAAATAAGAACTTGAATTAACAACAATTAAAATAATTCAGCTCCAGTTTTATAAGTGATAGTGGTTTTCATAAGCACCACGATTGTTCCAATATTTATGTAACGTGTGTTCCTTAACGTAATAAATAAAAACCATACATGTGTATTAACAGCATGCCATTGGTGAGAAAAGACAGAATTTTTGCCTCGAATTCAGCATTTTTAATTATTTGCTGTACTGACTGGTGGCTAACACATAAATACCAGAAAATCAAGCATATATTTGGAACGTCTTTTTTTTCGGACGATTCAAACCAATGTCTGACATAAAAATACTATTGTAGTCACGAAATTTCAAACAAAATTTTATTTACTTCAGTTGCAAGGATTGTAAATTGCATGAAAAACTACAGACCATTACACGATAACCCTTGACGAGTTTGGTTGCAAGCGTGATATAGACGTCCAACATAAATAATACACTTGTGATCCACATTTTAGCTATGTAACTTCTTACACTTATTTATTTACTAGCAGTTTTTCGTGGTATAACATCCAAAAGGAAAAATAATCTTTAAGTCTAAGTCTAGCCTCCACCCAATATGATACGGGCATGCCACGCAACATCTAACAAACATTAAAAATATATTAAGAAATCATTTAATATAATTAAAAAAAAATTTTTATAGAGCACATTCAGAAGACTGTTAGAACACATTTTAACTGTTAAAAAGGAAAAAATAGGATATGCTCATTGACAAAACAGTTAACTAAAAATATATAACAGAAAAGCTGTTTCAAAATTTAAAACTAAACATATAAATCATTGTATTTGTTGTTCCACACTTATTTATCAACTCTGTATAATCTGTTATGAAACTAAAATTCAGCTTGCTTCATAATATTTCTGTGTAAACTATAATGGTTGTTATGTGCTTTGAATAGCTGTATAGAATCGAATGTAAACAAAGAAATGTTTCATATATGCATTCCACAGCTCTTGCTTTTTGCGCAGTTGAGGTTTTCGCACATGAGCGGATAAGTGATGCTTTCTTACGCATGCACAAATCGTAGCAGGAAAATATTTAAAATCAAGATTATAAAATTCCTTTTTCATTTTTATATGACTTCAACATACCATAACCTTCCCCAATAAATGCGCTACAAAATACCACAAATATATTCAATATCAGTAAAGTATTCCTCCAATTTTTTTCTTTCAAACATAGAGACACTTTCAGGAGATTTCATTGTATACTATACATTGATTTATTTAATGTTTTCTGTTTTATTTTTTTAGATAGCTTGATTGACAAACTTACTAGAAATGTATTTCGTTAAAAATTTGGTATAAACCTACAAATGTGGTGTAAACTCTATGTTCATGCGCATTTCTCCATCTCGCTCAATCGCGTGATTCAATGCAATCACGTGACGCGAGTTGTATATATTTATATTACTGTGCTGTTCTATCAATTTATAATTGTGTTTTAATAAAAGCTGATGTTTGTTTTTTAAATTGGTGTGATTTTATTTGAGGAGTATTATTTTAGAGATCCTTAACCCAAGGAATGTGTTATGAGGAGTATTAATATGGTCCGTCGATGTGTTTAGTGAAGAATTAAGTCTATAAACCAAATTTCACCCGTGTAGTTCCCAGTGTTTGTGAGTGATCGTATACACAAACAGATAAACAAACATAATACAACAATGGGCTTTAAAGATTCATGGAAATCAGAAAAGCAAAGATATTTTTAATCTTTTAAAAGTTTTTGAATCTTTTTAACTCTTTGTATACTTGGTGTATGAGAAAGTGTATAGATATAATTTATAAGACAAATTGTTGATTTATAAACTATTTCTATGTACTTTACACTACTCCGAAATAATATTTTGCTGTATGAATTTGGGTCTTTAGAAAATTTTACTCTTGGGAGTTGGCATCCCAAAACTTTTGCATAATCTCTACTGAAGATGAATGTGTGTTTCAGATGCGTTTTTCCAATTGATTGAAACCATATAAGGGTACAGAACTGCAATTGCAGCAACGAACTTACATACAGAAATTTCATCTGTCTAAGTCATTACGTTTATAAATTATCGCGATTACATGCTTCTGAAAATACAGGCAGACAGACGATCAATTCCTTGTTGGATATTAAATCTGTTTGTTGAATTTTTCCTACCTAGAACTTTCCGTTTCGTGATTTTCGCGTTATATTCGAACAGTCGGAGAGACAAACTCCAAACATATTTTCCTCAAACATTTATAGAAATATATAAATTTGCTGTAAAGACCTTATACCATATTTTGTAAATAAAAGGTTTTTGATTTCTTCTTCTTCTTGCATACAGTCGACCACCCGGAAACCCCTGAACATAGCAGTATCGACAGGATTTGTTGTAGTCGACTGCTGAATAAGTATTGTCCAACCTTACATTGACCGAACAGTCAAATTAACATTCCTTTAAGGTTAGTAAATAGCTGTGTTTCTCCCCATATGCACTCTCTCAAACAGTTGGGATAAAACTATCAATCTTTAACATCATATACATCAAGGTTTTGAGATGACCTGGTACCATCAGTACTGTACTTAAATCATTATTGACCTTCAGGTTTTTCCTTAACTCTGAGACAGCGTTTTTGACTTATATTTGTCATAGACAGACAGATGAACATATTCTAACAATGTGTTGTTTAAAGTGAAAGAACTCTAAAACGTAAAGATGCATCGAAATCTGGAATTAGTATTTTTTGTTCATTGCAATACTTATACTTCATATATGATAAACTAGAAATGAAAATCGTTTGTCCACCCCTTAGTTAGGTGTAGTCAAATTGCGACATTATCAATCTAATGGATTTGCTGTCACCAAACTCAGAGGAGCGGCAATCGCCCTTAGCTATACAAATAATGAATGATTATTATTTATGCCTGAAATTAAACGGATCCTGACAATTTTGGTTAACAAGATGTTATTTATATGCTGATATGCTATTTATTAATTGAGTTATGCGAAAAGTATGCATAAAAAAATAAATCGTTTCCAATCAATTCAGCTAGATCATTGAACTAAGAGATAAAAGAATGCAAATAGTTATTTTTTTAATCAATAAGGATTAAGAAAGGGGCATTTAAAATTTTAATTAAAAAAATTTAGCTTGCTTCGTCATTCATTTTGAAGCATAAAACTGCGCAAAATTCTGTTTTTGTTTTTTAAATTTAAATTTCAAATTTACCTGAATTTTTTTGCTTACTTTCTAATAAAGTATTGATAATATTAATAATATTATAAAATACTACTAATATTATTATATTAATTGAATAATATACTAATAATGTTATTCTTCTATCCACCCCCATATAAATTCTGTGGAACTATGGTAGACCATAAGTACTCAGATTTTTATCTTACGTGTCCCGTATATTAGAACTATATGTTACATATTATATTAAAGAAATTCAGTACCGCATGCCATTGGTGACAAATAGTTACGAGAAAGTCTAATAGCATGCATGTTTTGGAGATTTTTTTTTTGCAATTAATCTCTGGATATAGCATACATATCTGAAAATCTAATATATATTCTGTAAGCCATTTCTGAACCTTGAATTTGACACAACATTACACAAAAGAAAACATGACAAATTTCTTACATCAAATCATCACGGTTTAAATTGTTGCTTTTACATGCATGTGAAATTACAGTCAGAAGGTTAAACTTTTGAAGGATTTGATTCAAAATTTTCAAAGGATTACATAATGTTTATATTTATCCAATTTTTTAAGTTTTTTTTTCACTGATCGTCTTTACATTCTTGTGAAAATACAGAATCTCAAAGCCTTGTTGAATTTGATTCAAAATCTGATATGGGTCTATATTTTAGATGGCATATCTTTATACGAAATTTTAATAATTTTGCTCTTTTCAATTTCTTGTCATCATGTCAACTCGTTTTGGTATAACCGGACAACAAAAATTTCTAAGAATAGATTTCATTCAAAATTTTATAGAAATCTAGAAATTTAGTATAAAATCCATATACCGAATTTCATTGGTTTAGCTCAAAATGCTTATGTGTTACCGTGTCCAGAGCGACACACACACACACACACACACATATATATATATATCATCTCGAAATTGTCTCTCCTCAATAAAGGTCATAACCTCCTCCTCCTCTCCCCATAAAAACGTATGTTATTGCCTCAAATGCTTTTTATGACACTGATGAACAATAGCCACCTAATATCGATCTTTGACGTGAATCAATCATTTTTGCTAAATCCATATTAGGCATTTTAAAACACCTTTTCCCCACAGATAAAAATTTATACATATTATTCAGATGCGTTTTATTACCATTATCAACGTTACCATCATTAAACATGTGTTGGGAAATTGAAACTACAAAAACTGTATTGTTTATTTGAAGAAAAAAAAATTCAAACAAGGCGTCACCAACCACAAAAAAAGAAAGCTAAGAGTTGCCTCATTGCTCTTTGAGTTCCCCTTCGATCAATCAGAATTGTCAAGAAAAAAAAAAGCCATCACAGGCTTTAGAATTACAAAAAAGATACTTCTAATTTGCGTGTTTGTTACACCTTTAATCATTTGCGCTTTAATTTACTTACTTCCTCATTTAGAGATAAAACAGTTGAAAGTCAGAGTAAATATCAAAATTCACCTTATTATTGATACATTTAAAAGCGTAAGTTTTTAAAAATGATAAGATAAACGAATCAGTTCCAAAGCTACCTTTAGTGCTATCTTTAATTATTTCTAACATCGAATAACTAATCATGCGATAAGATAGAGAGCATAATATAGTGTGTCACACAAGATGTGCAGTATTTAATATTTACAGATTCGGATAAAAAATGTCAAGACGAGTAGCTTGATATACAACATGTGAGATACCCGAATATGATAGTCTAATTGATGTGTGAAATTTGTTTTCCAAAAACTTCAAGAAATGGAGGAAAACACTTTACACACAAAAAAAGAAAAGACAATTGAAAATCAATGTTTATTGAGAACATTAAATATAACATATTTTGAAAATTCCGGACGTACGAACAAATGATATGAGCAGTTCGGAATCGAAATTCGCAGTTGTTTTCTGCGAAACGCGTGTTTTCACTCCTTTGATCTCGGTTTCAATTGCTGTTTTCAAGTCGTCCGATGTGCCTTTGAACTGTGCTTTTCAAACGACAGTATCTTTTTATAGACTGTTTCTTTTACATTGTGTCTTTAAAACGATCCCAAAAAATGTCGCATGGATTAAAACCCGGGCAATATGGTTTCCACTCTATAAATTTGTCTGTTTGAGTAATTGAATCCAGCCCGATCAATCTATAGCGAAAATGTTTCGCTAAGAGAGAGTGCTGATATCTAACGCCATCTTGCATAAAACTGTTACTTATCTTTCATATGTACTTTTGATAGACGTGTCACCGTTTACAATAAAAACAACAACAAAAACACATAAAACCCGTCAACAATAAAAAAGCATAAAAACATGTCTAAAACATAAATTTCACTTTTGGACGCTATTAACGCATACTAAGGTTTAATGGCTAAGTAATACACGAAAGATGACACGATAAATTCTGTAAAAAGGCTAGATGCACGCCAAACTATAGTACGCCAGTGCTATGGGGGGGATTCTCTGCGATAACACTTTTAATAAAGAATGTGCCAGAAAATTTTGAGGACACCACTTCCGCTGTTTTTTTATTGGATTATATTGCATGAGCTTTTTCCAACATAATTCCATCTCAGTAACGATTATACTCTCCAGTTCAAACTTAATTGATTGGGTGAAAATGTGTCAAAAACACAAATTAAATTTCAGATTACTATTAAACGTTTGTCCGAATTTAATCACCAAGGATGATACGATGGATTCAGTAAATATGCTAAACTCACACCAAAGGTTAATATATTGTAACTATTGTACACCTGTTTTATGCAAAGCGTTTTCAGGAATAACATCTTTATCAGAGAGTAAGCCAGAAAATTTTAGATAGACCATTCCCGATGGTTATTTCTTACTTTTGTCCTTACGTATTTATATTTATCTTTTATGACATCAAATTACCCTGAATATACGTTTTTACACTGTATTATTGAAGCAGACATTCATTTATATTAATATTCTAATAACTAAGTAAACATAATGAAGCGCATAGTAATCTTCCTCCTTAATAAAATGTTAACGTTTTCCTAATATTTTATCATTAACAGAATTCATATTTTTTACAAATTTATTTATTTTACAATAGGAAAATCAAGTTTTTAAATCGAATCTCCTTGCTATCCCTCTGCCAGGACTACTTTGGAACGGGATGTAACCGCTGTCAGATGACGAAGACGACACCCTGGACCGCCTCTCCAAATTTCCACGGCACACCAAAGGGAGGACTTACCAACCCGAAGGTTTTAACATTTCCCAGACTCGCTTACACAGCTATATGCCAGTGGAATTGGGTCTCGAAACTGCAACACTTCGGTTCCGAAACCAAGACATTACCACCAGGCCAAGAAGACCCGGTTCCGCCCTACTTTACTACCTTGTTGGTTGTGTGCTTTGTTGGATATCCACCTCCGTTTAGGGAGAAAAAAAAACTATGACCACATTTTTCGATAAACAGAAATCTTTTAAAAAAATATTGAAAATATTCTTGAATTTTATTAAGAATTTTAAATATTTGTGGGATGGAGTATGTTCTTCCAGTTCCTGCTATTCCAGATGCCACCCACTAAACGCGAATTTTTACAACCCAACCATTCATCATCTATGAACAAAAGGAAACAACTCTATAATTATTTACCAAACTGTTTCTTTCTTTAAAACGAAATATATACTTTTTATTCAGGAAGTTGTTTTTATCTTTCAAGTTCAGATTTCAATTCGCCTCACCACCTTCTTCCACGAATCACTAATTCTCCAGGCATTCTCAGCTCCCACGTTCTTTCTACCATGCATCCTTCCGCATTACGAGATCACACAACCTGGAACACCCGTATTTTACTCGGAATTTCAAGTTCCCCGAATTTGAGCCAATCTTTCTTCTTGCTGACATACGCGGAAGATGGATGCCCAACTTTCCATGCATAGGGATGAACCCATTTGAGCTCGCAGTGTACACTTTATGTGCGCCCTTTTATTTATTTAGTTTGATTACATGACAGTTCATCTACTCTATAAAAGATAGCACCGAGATCCATAAAAAGGAGAGATTAAGAAGTGTCAAAAAATAATTAATTGATAATTGTGTAGAAAATTACTATGCAGATTAATTCTAATGATACTATGTAACTGCATTCTTCTCTTGCCGGCGTGCGTAAATTTCCATTAGTAGAAAGGTCAATGTAATAAAAGAGGTTAAGTCATTATAAAGGAACTTTTAGTGTACGGTTGCAGTGTTAAACTTCAACCATCCTACCATCCACATAAGTAAAAATTTGTGCTTTTTGTATTAAATCTTCCTTAGCAGCAATCTGTTAAGTCTTGGGAAGGTAGATATCTATTTTGTTGATACCCGTCATAATGATACTATGTTCATCACTGCTGTATCTCAGTTGATATACAGAAGTACCCAGTTGATGAATCAGGCTCAAGTTGATACTTGATTTTTGCCTAGTATTTTTACTTGATATTTTTTTCCTGGTACAATTTGTTGTTGATTCTTTTTTCTTTGGAATGAAACACAGTCCTCGATTGTTATCGTTATTGTACTCGATTCAGTGTTAAATCTCAACGACTCGATTCTTCAAATAATGTGGGCTAGGTCAGTAAAAATTTGTACTTAAAGTTTACAGAATCCATATCATTCTAAGTACTGCTATATTAAGTCCTGGAAGGTAGGTCTTTGTTATGCTAATATGCGATATACTCTTCCGGATATATTCTAGATAATATACAAATTTGATACTGTTAATAAACATTGAGGCTCTACTTTATTAATCTCAGGTTTATACCTGATTTTACCTTTTTATTTGATATTTTTGTAAATAAAGTCTATGACTGATTCTGCTCTGTTTGAATAAAATGCTATACACGGCTGTTATTTTTTATCATATATGATCTATGACTGCTGATAACACTGATACAAGTTTGCTTCCAAATAAGTATTTTATCTCTTTAAAACAGAACGTAATCGGTTGTCTCATCGGGACAAACTATTTGCCATTGTCTCAGTACGGTTACGATAGGTTCCTGAGGAAACCATGGCTTTCCATTGCGTGCTATAACTTTCCACCTGTGAATCCTGCTTAAACCTTTAGCATTACTTTTTTTTCAACTTAGTATATTAAAATATTTTAGAGTCGAGATTGGTTTAAGAGAAATTATTCATTCAGCTTATTAGATGAATTTAATTTGATTAATTTATAAGTAGGTAACAAAGCAAAACGCATCATTTTATATGAAATAAAGAACTAAAGCATCTAAGTTTCTGTGGACATTGAAAATTTTGCCAGAATTTATGCTTATCTATTACTTCTCTATTTTTCTTAAAGATTGGTGGAATTGATAGGAAGCATACTTGCCATAGCTCTAGAAAAGGCTACTCCAGTGTACCAGATGTTTTATTTTATCACTTGCAAATTGACCCTGATACTGGATTTTACCTGATATTTTCATATCTATAATTGATTTCATTATCCTAAAAATGTAACCTTATACTCTATGGTATCTGTTCTCGTATCTGCACTGAAACTGCTTGTTAGTACAGATATGAATATGATTCCAAATTCTTCAGAAAAAGTACTAATGACTATGCTCCAGCAGCCTTGATTTTGAATGTAATTGATGATTAGGTGGAAAGAAGAAAGGGAGGTTAATATTTGTAGGGTTTGAGTATTTATTCCAAGGAAAAATTCTTCTTTACTTTTTCTTGCTTATTTTCACACACACACACAAATATACAGTGTCTCACAAAAGTGATGGGACACTTTGCTTTACAAAAGGAAAATGTTATAAAATAAATAAATAAACATGTACAAATTTTTTGTGGGTGTATTTCATACTTAAGTTTTGTAACAATTATTACATAACATACATTTTGTCAAAATATTAAAATATTAATTTAATTAAAATATATTTGTTCAGTACGGAGCAAAAATTAGCTCACATAAGTGATGGGACACCATTAGATATGCAACAAACATCGTCTGAAATAAGCAATAAAAATATTTTTAGGGGCTTTATTTTTACTCAAAAGCAATTGGCAATAATTTATAAAATCGTCTGCAATATTTCTCTCCAGATTGCTTTGGAATTTTTGTGTTTTTTAGCTCTGTGCAGCCATGAATGCTAAACGAAAAGAAACTTCGCCTGAAGTTCGAAAATTAATTATTAATTTGCATATTGAACGTGGAAAATCTATTAGAGAAACTGCTGAAACAGTTAATTTGAGTCATTCAACAGTTTTCAACATCTTTGAACGATATAAAAAGAATCATATGATTCAGGATAAAAGAAGACCTGGCCGACCATCAAAGCTATCTAATGGATTAAAGCGAATTATCGTTCGAATTATTAAAAAAAAACCAAGAATGAGTGCTCCTAAAGTTGCTGCTGATTTACAAGCATTATATGGAGTAATTGTTAATCCTGAGTCTATTTGAAGAGTAATTCGATCTGCTGGATATCACGGTAGAGTAGCCAGGAAAAAATTCTTCGTAAGTGAAAAGAATAGAAAACTCAGTCTGGCATTCGCCAAATCCTACATAAATAAGAATTCTGATTTCTGGAATAAAGTTATATTTGCTGATGAGATAAATTTAATATATTTGGTTCTGACGGTAGAATCTTGGTGTGGAGAAAACCCAGGGAAGAATTTCGTTAAGAGAACTTGGTGCCAACAGTAAAACATGGCGGAGGAGGAGTTATGGTATGGGGGTGTATGTCGTCCGCTGGAGTCGGTAATCTTGTTTTTATTGACAGTATAAGGGATCAGTACAAGTATATCAACATTTTAAAGCAAAATTTGAAATCTTCAGCACGAAAATTGAACCTCCATAACGATTTTAAATTCCAAGCACATTGCTTTGAACGTTAGACTCTGGCTGCTGTATAACTGTCCTGAAATAATAAAAACACCACCACAATCTCCTGACTTAAATCCCATAGAGAATATTTGGCAAGAATTGGAATCAAGAATTCGCAAACACACCATTTCTTCAAAACAACAATTAAAATCGGTGCTTCAAGAAGAATGGGGTAAAATCACTCCATAAATCACAGAAAAATTAGTTAAATCCATCCCAAGAAGATTAAATCATGTTTTAAAAGTAAAAGGAAATCCAACAAAATATTAAAATCTTTTAAAAAGTAAAATTTTTGGTTAAATATTTGATGGAAAAGTAAGTTTCCCATCACTTATGTGAGCCATTTTTGTGCTCCTTTCTAAATAACTGTATAATTTATTTAATTTATTTTAATATTTTGACAAAATGTATATGACGTAATGATCTTTACTAACTTTAAATATAAAAAACACACTAAAATTTTTTGTACATGTTTGTTTATTTATTTTATTACATTTTTCTTTTCTAAAGCACAAGTGTCCCGTCATTTTTGTGAGACACTGTATATAAACACACATGGACGACGATCGAAAATATACATGGAAACACATAACATATATATTGAAACATAGAAAGTACCGCTAACAACAAGCGAATAAATAATACTTTATGCCGCTAACGGAGAGCGAGCGGGGTGTCTGCCTGCACTAGTTCCACATCAACAACCGGATGTGTTTGTTTACGAAAAAAAAATCTCAAGATCGCTCCTCTCACATTCCAAACATACTAATGGGTTGGAGCATATTGCACCATCTATGTTCAGTATTCATTTATTCATATGAATAAGTATGCAAAGAATAAAAAAATACAAATAAAATAATTAACGGAAAAAAATTGAAAATAATTAAATCACATAACAGTATTGTTAATTAGTTTGTTAATAGAGTTAATATAAATCTTGAGTTATAGATGCAAAGGCAGTAATGGCTGAAAATGAAATGTAGATTCACGTAAATGAAATGAAGTGTAGGAAAAAAAACACGCATGCTGATACAAGCAAGTCACGGAACCAAGACGTTCTACAAGACTATATCGATCAAACTTTTTGTATCAGATTTATATGGTATCTTCTGACTGAAAACGAAAGAGATATGGCTATACAACACAGGGCCTCTCAAAAACATTGACCGTGGCTTTTATTCCTAAAATATTGATCATAGACTTATACTGTAAATTGCAAAGTTGCGTAAAAAAAGGCTGCAAAATGTTATGAAATTGATTAAAATTTTCAGGGGATTAAAACTTTTTAAAAAAATGCAAAATTTAATTTTTTATATGGATTCCGTACAAAAAAAGGCCCAGTGAATAAAATGTGCTCCATCCTCTAGAGCAGTCATGTACACAATTTTATAATTTTATCATGAAAATTCTCAAAGATATGTTTTAAAAAAAATTTGGTGAACGGTCAATCACAAATTAAAATGCAAATCTTTACAGCTTCAGTGCAGATGACGTGATGCAGAAAAGTATCATAAGGAAATAAACTATTCTTCATACCTTTATATCTAAGTACAATTTTAAAACCTATGCTTCCTGAAAAATACTTTAAAATTTCATACAATGAATTACAGAATATAACTTAAAAATAATTTTTTTTTGTTCAAGGTCGGTATAAAAATTTAAGTTTTGTATTTTTTAAAAAGGTTTTAATACCCTGAAAATTTCAATCGAATTAATAAAATTTTACAATTTTTTTTTACGCAATTTTTTGTAATTTACAGTATATGTCTATGATCCATATTTAAGGAATAAAAGCCGTGGTCAAGGTTTTTGAGACACCCTGTATAAATTTGGCACAAAGAACCTTTATATAATTTTGGAGGACAGTTCGATAGACTTAAAAACTGATTTTTATATCTTAAATTTTAATGTGTATCAGATTTGTATATCTTATTGGTTTGGGGCCAGATATAAAACATCAGTTTGATACAATATTACACATTCCTGTTAGAGATAGTAAGGCAATGAAAATTTTATGACCCACTTTCAATTCATCTTCTTCCATCATTAATGTTTCATCAACTTCAATTCTTCTTCAATTCATCTTCTTCAATTTAATATTTATATCAGTTTTTAATATTAATTATTTAAATCCTACAAATTTTTATCAAGGGAAATGCCAATTTTTCTCTAATTTCTGGTATTTTGTAATTTTTTTTCATCAGCAAATCAATAAAAATAAAAGTTTGTGTTCAGCACAGAGACTATATTCTATATTTAAAAGAAGTGATTATTAAAATTATATTACAGAAGCATTCTTTTACATTGATTTCAAAAACTTTTTATCACAGTGAATGTATATATTTTTGCTACAACAGCATTCGTAGAAATATTTGTTTCAAAAAAATTGTACGAATATAGCTTTTTAATGCCAATTTAAAAAAACTGTCAACATTTTGAAATTTGTGAATACGCCCCTAAATACATCGTTTTAGGCCCACTACAGAAAAGTTAATGTAGCGGAAGAACTTACAAGTTGAAGAAAGAAATAAAAAATTTCATGTTTCCACAAAACGGCTTTGCCTTTTCAAATATATGCCTATATTTGAGAGTGGTGTCAAAAATAAATAAGATAAAACAAATTAGCTTGGTAAAAATTACTTTTTAATACTAAATATGTTTGAAAAATATTTCGAATACCTAATTATTTTTTCATGACAAAATAGATCTACAGTAATATTACTTTTTGTGACACGAATAAAAATTTGAAGTTTAATTTTAATATTAGAAAGTCAATATTTTATTTATTCATAATTTTGAAATGAATAGAGTGTAGTATAGAAGTTTGGAGAGGGGGGGGTGCCAGTTAAGATTCGTTCTCGTCATCTGACAGCTGTTCAAAATGATGAGGTCCGTTTCAAAATAGCCCTAGTGTTACTTCAAAACGACACGTTAATATAACTAAACTAACTTGAAACGAATAGAGCTAGAGCTTTGAAATTGGTTTCCGTGAATTCTGTTTGATGCAGGTTTAAAATTTGATAAGAAAATGGGTGTTGCCATCGGTAATTTTGAAGACTGCTCTTATTTCTATATACACTGATGGAAAAAAATCCCAACACTAGGAAGGAGCTGTGCTATATAAACGAAATTCGGTAGGCGTGTTTATACATCTGAAAGATGACGTCGATTCAAATTTCGAGCTACGCGCGTAAGTGTGGTGCTAGTAGCGACACTATGAACATGCAAATGCAGTTTGCTTTAAATAAGCGCTGTAAGGTTCTTGATCGTTATTTACAGTTGAGATTTGACGCAGTGGGTTAATGTTAGTCAAGGATGCCTCTGAGAAGACGAAGAAGCCATTATCAACAGCTCACTGAGTTTGAACGAGGTCGTGTTGTAGGGCTACGAGAAGGTGGGTTTTCTTTCCGCGATATTGCTGAAAGACTTGGCAGGAATGTATCCACTGTGCATGAGTATTGGCGGCAGTGGTAAAGGGAAGGTACTGCCTCAAGAAGACCAGTTTCCGGGCGGCCACAACGTACTACTGCGAGGGAAGACAGTCGTATTCAGCGTATGACTGTGGCTAATCGTACTGCGTCTGCAGCTGAAATTCGAGCTGCAGTTGGCACCACAGTAACACAACGAACTGTTACAAATCGGTTACTTCAAGGACAGCTCCGAGCCAGACGCCCTGTACAGTGCATTCCACTGACTCCAAACCACTGCCGTTTGCGACGTGAGTGGTGTCAAGCTAGAGCTCATTGGAGGACGGAGTGGAGATCTGTTGTGTTTTCTGATGAAAGCCGGTTCTGCCTTGGTCGCAGTGATAGCCGTTTGGTGATTAGAAGGAGGCCAGGTGAACGCCTGCTAGTGTCCTGTCTGCGGCCTAGACACACAGGGCCTACTCCTGGAGTTATGGTTTGGGGAGCAATTTCGTATGACAGCAGGAGCACTCTCGTGGTTATCCCACGCACCCTGATTGCAAATTTGTACGTCAATCTAGTGATACAACCTGTTGTGCTGCCATTCATGAACAGCATTCAAGGGGGTGTTTTCCAACAGGATAACGCTCTCCCTCATACCGCTGTTGTAATCCAACATGCTCTACAATGTATCGATATGTTGCCTTGGCCTTCTAGATCACCAGATCTTTCTCCGATCGAGCAGGTATGGGACATCACTGGACGACAACTCCAGCGTCATCCACCACCAGCATTAACCGTCCCTGCATTGACCGCCCAAGTGCAACAGGCATGGAACTCCATCCCACAAACTGATATCCGACACCTGTACGACACAATGCATGCACGTTTGCATGCTTGCATTCAAAATTCTGGCGGTTACACCTGTTACTAATGTACCAACATTTCCCATTTGAAATGACTCTTCTCGCCAATGGTTCTACCTGTGATCTTGAAACTTTAATCAATTAAGTATGTTACCTAGACAAATGTATTCCTAAAATTTCATTACTGTACAATAATTTTTCCTGGTGTTAGGATTTCTTTCCCATCAGTGTATAAACGACCCCGTATGAGATTTTTAATTCGAAAATCTTTAGGAATGCTTTAAGATATCCGACTACGTTATAAACATTGGTTTCGACTACACGGGCTTTTTTTTTCATTGCTATTTTTTGTAGTTCAGACTTGACTCTTTACAAAACAGTCCATCCTTTCTAGGAAAAGAAATGTCTGACCTATCACTCAGGTGAATTTTAAGCAAAACATATTTTTCAGCTAAAAATTTCTTTCACTTCAATCTTGATTTTTATAAAAATTCTCCACCGTTAACATGATGTCTCAAAAACTAATAGAGGTACTTACATAAAAATTTCAGCATGTGTTTTAAATAATAAGGGCAATAAAATGAACCAAAATATTTATTATTGGTGAAATACAGTTTCATTTATAAGTGTTTTTGAAAAATTAATTTGTGAATTTATGGATTTTTACACATAACTTCTTTGCATCTCAAACTTTTTCTTAGATTTTGGTTCACTTTATTCATCATTATAGTCTATAACTTGTGTACGAAGAAAAATAAGATTGCTGCATTACCATTTTGTGCAGAATGTGAGCCGTTTTGGTTAAATTTCATTAAAATTTACTAACAATTTTCCTATTTCTCAAAATTTTTTTTATTTTTAATTTTTTTTTTTTTTTTTTTTTTTTTTTTTGTATTTAGGGGTTATAAATGACGATACATCTAAAAATGATAAATGGCTTTTAAAAAATCCAATTTCTCAAAACTTTTCCTTCTAACGTAGTCGGATACCTTAAATCCTTTAGAATGATTCCTTACGAGCGACCTGACTTAGCGGTAAAGCGTCATGGGTTCGAGTCCCGGTTCGGACATTGTTCTTTTCTGCCCTGTGTTCTGTCCGTGAGGTATTTGAAAACATCTTCATATGAGCGTAAGTCAGACTTTTGTCCTCAGATGTTCAAGATTCCTTGTCTTTAGAAGCCATTGCACTTCTCTTTCCCCGATTTCTTAATAGTTTTGAATTGTTCAGTCGAAGAAGAGGTAAGCAACAATAAAATGATATCTTTATTCTGACTGTAAGATAACTGATATCAGTAAAAAGTTATGTAGCTTCTCTTGCTATTAAAAAATATTTTTCACGAATAATCATATTTAAAGGGAAGTGCAAAAAATTAAAGTTAGCAAAATTAAGTCATTAAATTACCACTTTTGAAATTTATTTTATTTATGCATTTAAAAAAACTCACCAGGTGTCGGTACATTGTTTCTATTGTTATTTTTCTCATCAAATTCATCTAAGATTTCCGACAAACACATTTCTATTAAAAACAGAAAGATTAACTAATTTGTTTCATGATAATAATTAGTTTCAAAAGCGTTAAAATGAGTTATTTTAGGCTATCTTTTAATTTGTTTCTACTGTTGCCACATCGTAATCGATAAATTTACATTTTACTTCTATTTATCACCTTTTTAACGACTCTAATGTGAAACATGACTCTGAAAATAGATAAGGAACGCAGTTGTTGACTCTAAACTTGCCAAGAAAGAAGCACTTCTTCTAAATAAAAGCGTTGGAAAAAAGATGGTTCTTGTATTTCAAAGATAGTTATTTATCTAGTTAACTCTGTTTATCATCCTTCTAACTCTTAAACAGATTTATTTAGATCTAGTTAAAATGATTTTGGGAAAATGGGAGCTCCTCCAAAAGAATTCGAGACCCTGAAAAAGGAACTTTTAAATATAGAATTTCTGTTTGTTATTGTGTCTAAGATCTGTAGACGAAAATAAGCAACTTATGTTTAAGAAATAATATTATGTTTAAGAAATATAATTTAAATGTTGCTACATTGGCTTATAATAATTATTTTATATTCATTATTTCTTTTTTTTCATGACAATCACTTTGAGCTCTTAATATTATTTGAAATATGGTTCATTGATATAAAAATTTTAAAATGCAGAAGATAGTCTAAAATTCGGCAAATCAGAGGACTACCGGATTAACAGAATGTCAGATAAATGTGTGGCGAAAGTATTGGCGGAATTATACCAATATGTAGGTTGAATTCTGCCAAGGATCAAATTTGCGATCTTCAGACTTGTAGCCAAGTTACTGGCTTATTAAGATGTCACCAAAACTGAATGCTCATTACAAATTCCTCCTAATAGCCATCTTCTTGCTTATGCCACAAGGTATAAAAAATTAACAGCACATTACATTATATTAGCGGCCTTTGGCGACCATAAATATTGATTATGCCAAATTTTAATTGAATCTCTTATACATGACTTTGTGTTGATGATTCTCCTTACGTTCCCCCAGCCTCTACCCAAAAAATTTATCTATCTTTCATGCTCGCATCCCAAAATCCTCCACACAATTTACACGTAAACATCTTTTATTCGGCTATCAAAAACCATTCTGCTTGAATTGTCAAGTAATTTTAACGGTTCATCGCCTTTTGGTTGAATGTCACGATTTTAAACATCATCATTTAAAACATTTTTGTTTCAGTTATAGACATGCAAATGCTTGTAGAGGAACGTCCACACAAAAATCTTTAAAAATTTTTAAAAACAATTGGGTTTTACCATCTTATTTAATACTTCCTTTTATTGTCATTTCTTACATTTTGTTTATAATGTTGAGAGACATTACAATTTAATTTTATCAAATAATTTCTACTTTTACATACTTTGATAAAAGACGAGTATTTTATATTTTAACCATATTTCTGGAGCAGTATGGCCAGCTATGGCTCTTGCGTCACTAAACCACACAATCCATCCATCCATCCCAAAATCCTCCGCTCTTTTGCGCATGCGTTAAGAGACGTTTATTTAATCAAAATAAGGGTGAGAGGAGAAATGAAATAAGACATTTACGTTTAACAAGAAGGTATATACTCGGATTATACGCGAACTTAGAAACGCTATGTAAGAAAAATGATGTGTAATAAAGAAAAGAAAGATAAAAATGAAATCTGCGGTAGCAAATTTCAAGTTATCATGAGAGAATATTATTATTTTAAAGTCATTATCTGTTTCATTAGTTTAAGTCATTAACCAGATTAAACTGGTTTAAAAAAATCAAGAGACTTCTCTTTCATTTTCAATATTTCTAACTGGCAAACAAAGTTTTGGAGCTCGACCGATTTTGAGATGGAGAAAACCTAGCGTTTTTCTAAATATCGGCACATGCGTAATATGATAATCTCGTGATTGTTTCGAACCGATTTAAACTGATTAAAGACTGAAATTAATCAAGGTAAAACACAATTCAAGGAATTAAATTAATCAAGGCAATTCAGAGAATGAATATTTTGGAAATCAAGTTGTAATTTTAGTTAGTGATAAATCGCCAAATACAAAAACCTTCTGCATCATTTTTTAATAAAAAAAAGGCATCCATCATTTTCTAATAAAAGAGAAAAATTGGATGCCTGATAAGCGATAAATTGCCGATTTGTTATCAAATTTTCTATTTATTTCATTTCATACAATCATGTACTGAAAATTACATTTTTCTGAATACAATCATGTACTGAAAATTACATTTTTATAACGGAACTGTGACAACGTCACCTTAGAGGAAACGTCAGCGCCGCCTAGACCACCACCGTCAGTCGAGCTCCAGCCAACATAGAGAGAGCGTCTCGATTGAGAACTGTCTTTTGTTTTTCGTAAATGTCTTAATTGTTTTCGTTATGTTCGTCGTGTAAGTGTTGTCCCTTTTGTTATATAACTGTTTGTGTTTAGTGAATGTCTACAAATAAATAATGTTAAAAGCTAGCCGTGGTAGTTATTGAAGACAAACGGTTATATTTTTACAATTTGCATAAATGAATGAACTTTCTTTTAAATCAGAGCTTTTGAAAATATGTTGGAAGCAAGTTAATAAAAACTAATTTTGTCTAGATTAAATTTTATTTTTACTTCGTACGAAACTAATTGTTGAAAAATGTGACTTAATTATATTTTATTATAACATGCATCAATTTATTATTATAATAACATTTATTAAATTATTATTATAATAACATTTATTAAATTGTTATTATAATAACATTTTCTAAAAATAGAATTTAATTTATGGATCAAAATATTAGTCTCATTAAAACGATTTTTTTAGCTTCAATATAACGTAAAAATTAATTTTGAGCTGTATATTTTCGCCAATAAATAAATGGACAATTTGTTGCCCATGCATTTTGAGACTCCAATAATTCATTGCCTACGCATTTTGATTCTTCAAAAACCTCAAGCCCAATCACGTAATAATAAGAGAAAAAGGTAAATAAGTAGTGACATTGCTACTTATTAAATCTACTACTACTTACTACTAATCATTTAATAATACATAAACCACTTATTAGTAACAATTATTGAATTCAATTGTTTGAAGCGTCTCTATTAATAATTATATTTACAAAAGTCGTCTCTACTAATAAATGAAAGTGTGTGAGTCAGTGTACATCATGCGGATATATTAAAAAAATTGAAAGGAATCAACAGCAATTAGGGAAAAAAATCCTTTCTTTACTTATTTGGTAATATTTACTAGCAACATGTAATTTGATGATGTTTTTAGATTCCAACATCTGAAAAAAAAAATAGATGCAATACAGTTGTTTTTGTGTCGCTAAAACCCCGAAATTTCGAGTGGGCAAATATCCCGAACCTCTTAAGCTAAGGACTAGAAACGAAATATACATACTTTTTTATTAATTTGGTATGTGTCTGAGCTCAGAAAAAAGAATGTTATGGCTTATTACAACAAATATTACTCGAAAATTGTTTTGATAGACATGATTTAAACCACTGTTATTATGATTAAAACAGATTGTTTATTATATCTTTAATTCAATTTTTTCCCTTTGAATTTTCTATTAACATAATACTGAAATATCGTTTGCACTAGAAATTCTATTTTCTCTGATTGAAGTCATCAAAAATTGCCATTTTATTTTGTTTTTTAATTACTTTTATTAGATAGATATGGATGTACTTTCTGTTTCAGATTTTGAATTTAGATTATTTCACATTTTAGATTCCTACTTCACTTAAAATCGCATGTTTCAAATAAAGAAAAACTGCTTGAAAACTAAAATGCTTCAAACTTATAAACTTGCGCTTCAATAGAAATAATTCTCACTTTTTGAAATGTATTTAAATTTAAAATTTAAACACTGCATCAGTTTATTAAAACTGTTTATTTAACACTGTTTGTAAAAACTTAATGGTAAATATTATATTACTTTATTGATTAAAATTTACTACTGCCTACTTTTAAATTAAATATTTCTTTTCAATCTTTAGTTTAAAATTCATCCCCTTATCTAGCTTTACTCCTTCCTAGAAAGTTAATCTTAAATGAAATTTTTGGACACATCAACTTTTACTATTATCCTATCAGCAACATTTTTGCAAAATTGCATCCGTTTGCATTATTTTACACTAGCCGCCTTTGGCGACCAGCTGGTTCGCCATGAGTAATGCGTTCTAAAATTTTCAATTAAATCACATATTCATTAGCCAAAATTTAAGAAATAGTTAAAGTTAAAAGATTCCGTTATTAGTAGTTAAAGAGTCGGTAACTGTATTCGGAAAAACTTTTTGAGTTTAATGCTCTAATAATTTATCAATTATGCTTCCAAAATATTAAAAATGTTTTTTTCGGTGATATTGCCAAAATGTTAAATATATTTTTTGAAGAAAGCGAAAAAGGGAAAAAATTATTGAATTAATGATACAGATATTGCAAACGATTATAGAAATATGCCATTAACTCGGGATTTCAATGCATATCCTGTCTAAATTCAATCAGGTTTACCGTAAATAAAGATAATTTATAGAATTAATGATATAAATATTGCAAACGATTTCTTGAATCCTTTGCCTTGCATTTATTTTTATAGAAGATACCACATTTTATATTTATGTTATTTTATCCAGTCACGTGCTGAAAGTTGTATTTCTTTAGATTTGATTTGCGATGATAGTTGTTTTTTCATTTGAACTTCCGGCATTGTTTTATTCTATTTTATCCAGTCACGTGCTAAAAAAACATGGTTAAAATATTTCTTTAAAAATTCGTTAAAAATAGAGGCTTAAGTTTAACATTAAAATACTGATACCATTAGAAAGCTAATTTTTTTATCTTTAAATTGATGTTAAAATCATGTTAGTCCGATAATAATTTCTGAAGTTATAGCGGAAAAAGTCGAAATTTCGCTTAAATTTTGATTAATTTAAATTCTAATAAAAAATTCGAAAAAAGGGCTCCGAGGTGCACATTCCTGACCTCCAAGGTATACATGAACTAAATTTGGTAGCTGTAGGTCCAACGCTCTGGCCTGTAGAGCGCCACCACACACACACACACACACACATTGAACTTTATTATAAGTATAGATTAAACATTTTCGACTACCAGTTGATTCACCATGGATACTCTTGGCATTTAATTTCATTTGAATAATTTAAATATATTTCATGTTTCATATTCTGGAAAATTGTCAAAAATTAAAACTATTCTATGTTAAATCTCGTGCATGTTCTGTTTTCTGAGCACTAGAATTGTCTTAATGGTAATGAGTCCCATGGCATCATAGCGCTACTTATATAATTGTCATTTTCTAACTTGGGTGGTATTATAACTATTTTTTATCTAAACTATAAAGATATTAAACATCATTCTTCTTGCATTCAACAATGGAAGAAATTCATGTAATTAACCACTTAATGAAATTATGAAAACGAATTTGGGGGAGGAGGCAACAATTTTATAAATCTTTCGAAGTTAGGGAAAAAAACTGTCATAATTAAAAAAAATTATCTTAAGAATGGTAACGAAAAGAAAACAATGAAGTGCCCAGGAATGTAATTAATTACCATATGCCTTTGGAGACCAGCTAGTTCACTGAATATATTGGTTGTATTTAATTCCAATAAACTTTTTAAAATTATTTTCATGTCCATGATTCTGCGAAACTGTCGGGCATTAAGACTATCGTTTGACAATGGATTCTAAAACCAACTGAATATTTGCGCATGCGTTAGGTAGGGTTTAATTCGTCCAAATAGGGGTGATAGGAAAGATAAAAAGGAATATTTTTCTTTCAACTAAAAAATAAACTTGGAATATTCATGAACTGGATTAAAATAATACGGTCAGAAACGACACGGTATTGAAAAAAGTGAAAATTGAACAAAAAAAGTGTCTAATAGAGTTAAAATCAAGTTCAAAGAATGACGAAGAAATTCTGGACATTCTCTCGTCCTTCCGTGTCTCTGCCCTTATTGAGCTAGAATCATCGAAAAGTAGTCGTCTCAGATACTGAAATGAACAGCATAATATTTTAATTATCATATACAGTGTCTCACAAAAGTGATGGAACACTTGTGCTTTACAAAAGGAAAATGTTATAAAATAAATAAATAAACATGTACAAATTTTTTGTGGGTGTATTTCATACTTAAATTTTGTAACAATTATTACATAACATACATTTTGTCAAAATATTAAAATATTAATTTAATAAAAATATAATTGTTCAGAACGGAGCAAAAATTAGCTCACATAAGTGATGAGACACCATTAGATATGCAACAAAAATCGTCTGAAATAAGCAATAAAAATATTTTAGGGGCTTTATTTTTACTCAAAAGCAATTGGCAATAATTTATAAAATCGTCTGCAATATTTCTCTCCAGATTGCTTTGGAATTTTTGTGTTTTTTAGCTCTGTGCAGCCATGAATGCTAAACGAAAAGAAACTTCGCCTGAAGTTCGAAAATTAATTATTAATTTGCATATTGAACGTGGAAAATCTATTAGAGAAACTGCTGAAACAGTTAATTTGAGTCATTCAACAGTTTTCAACATCATTAAACGATAGAAAAAGAATCATATGATTCAGGATAAAAGAAGACCTGGCCGACCATCAAAGCTATCTAATGGATTAAAGCGAATTATCGTTCGAATTATTAAAAAAAACCAAGAATGAGTGCTCCTAAAGTTGCTGCTGATTTACAAGCATAATATGGAGTAATTGTTAATCCTGAGACTATTTGAAGAGTAATTCGATCTGCTGGATATCACGGTAGAGTAGCCAGGAAAAAATTCTTCGTAAGTGAAAAGAATAGAAAACTCAGTCTGGCATTCGCAAAATCCTACATAAATAAGAATTCTGATTTCTGGAATAAAGTTATATTTGCTGATGAGATAAATTTAATATATTTGGTTCTGACGGTAGAATCTTGGTGTGGAGAAAACCCAGGGAAGAATTTCGTTAAGAGAACTTGGTGCCAACAGTAAAACATGGCGGAGGAGGAGTTATGGTATGGGGGTGTATGTCGTCCGCTGGAGTCGGTAATCTTGTTTTTATTGACAGTATAAGGGATCAGTACAAGTATATCATTTTAAAGCAAAATTTGAAATCTTCAGCACGAAAATTGAACTTTCATAACGATTTTAAATTCTACCAGGATAATGATCCCAAGCACATTGCTTTGAACGTTAGACTCTGGCTACTGTATAACTGTCCTGAAATAATAAAAACACCTCCACAATCTCCTAACTTAAATCCCATAGAGAATATTTGGCAAGAATTGGAATCAAGAATTCACAAACACACCATTTCTTCAAAACAACAATTAAAATCGGTGCTTCAAGAAGAATGGGGTAAAATCCCTCCAGAAATCACAGAAAAATTAGTCAAATCCATCCCAAAAAGATTAAATCATGTTTTAAAAGTAAAAGGAAACCCAACAAAATATTAAAACCTTTTAAAAAGTAAAATTTTTGGATAAATATTTGATGGAAAAGTAAATGTCCCATCACTTATGTGAACCATTTTTGTGCTCCTTTCTAAATAACTGTATAATTTATTTAATTTATTTTAATATTTTGACAAAATGTATATGATGTAATAATCGTTTCTAACTTTAAATATAAAAAACACACTAAAATTTTTCGTACATGTTTATTTATTTATTTTATTACATTTTCCTTTTGTAAAGCACAAGTATCCCATCCCTTTTGTGAGACACTGTATTCCCTTCCTTGTGTATAAGAATCTTTCTAAAAAAAGACTAGTCCTATAAAGTAATAGAGCTATGTTAATCTTCCAACTTTTTCAGTAGTATAATTTCATTCATTAGAAATTCATTTTGTAAAATACGCAGATATTAAACAGAATCCATTATCCTTAACTTACCATAATAGAATAAAATCCTACGATTTCATATTTAACGAAGAAATGAAAACGATTTGAATTTCAGGCTCCAACATAATCTATTATTGAAAATTAGACCAAAAGAAATTGTCTTTTAAAAGAAAGAAATTTCAAAATTCAGGAAGAATACACACGTTTATTAAATTGCTATAATTAAAAAGACAATTTTTTATGTTTTAAACGATGTGGAATTCATTTTTGTAGCAATAATATTTCTGGAACTTATCCAAAGAACATGCTAGAATTTAGCTTAATTTTCAATAATTTCAGACTGTCATTAATTTTTTTTTAAATCGAGCCAATTTGTACATTCCCACCTTTGAAACTGCATATGTGTGAAATTCGTAATTGTAGGTCAAACGATTTCGCCTGAAACACAGACACACACACACATGAACACATACACATTCATGTAATATATCAACACATACATTCATCCATGTAACACATCACACGCAAACACATCTAAGTAACACACACAAACATAAATGTGAGACATACATACACATATCCATGTAACACATACGTACACTCACACATCCATACAACATATACGCACTCACACACTCATACGCATATTCAAATTCATTATTGGATAAGAGAGAAATTCCTTTTGTGGTCTTAATTATTTCCTTATAAAATAGATTTATGGTCTAATAATTTTATAAATTTAAGCAAATATAAGAATTATCAATATTATGACGTTCGGGTAAAGCAAATAAAAGGAGGATTTTTGAAATATTTGAATGAGAGATCCCACTTGAATGTCATGTGCATAATAATGAAGGAAAATTCAAATGGAATTAAATATTAAAGTAGTTTTTCTAAACATTGCGATAATTAAATTCAACCTCTTAATTTGACAGCGTGAAAAAACAATTTAATTCATTTTTATAGAGCCTGTTTTATAAATAAGTTTCCATTCATAGGTGACATTTCTATAGAATTCCTAATAACTAATTTATATAGATCACAGAATGGCTCTTCGGCAAAATAAAATATCTTTACATTCAACTCCAGAATCAGTTTAGTAATGAAAAAATATTAAAATATGAGTAATAAAAGTAGGAATATTTTTTATCTATTGTAAAGTTGTTTTTATAAAATTAATTTTCTTTCTTACGATTCTTCAAACTTTCGAGCGAGTTCGCAAGGAAATTGTTCCCAATTTGGCATCATATTTTCTAATATAGGTTTTCATTTCTCTTCCCCAATCCGGCTCTACCATTAGATCAGTGTTTTCAGCAGATCAACTGAAAAATGTTAAAAGGAAGAAAATTCACTTCATCTTCATGCCGATAAATAGTATATGCAATTGCCCACCGCTGCTTGTAATGCTAAGAGGAGTTAAAAATATCCTCACTCAATTTCAGTAATTCCAACATGTTGCTTTGACCTCTAAATTAAATAGTTTCACTCATAGATGTTCAAATAAACTTAAGCATGAACAAATAACACAAGTATTAAATTAAAATTTTAATTTGTGCCATTTTTACTATTTTATATTTATGCTGATTTATTATATTCTCCCTTTACAGAGTGAATCCAAGGTTATTACTAATATTTATATATAAAAGATTTAGACATAGTTATTTATACATACTGTTGAGAAATTATTAATCTTCCGTCAGGGTTCGTTTTAAGATTTGTTGTTCTATGAAATAAAATAAACAGTTCTGTAATGACAAAAGGCTCCGACTTTTAGTAGACAAGAAGACACTAACTCAAGGATGACGAATACGCATAGACGACAGATATATACAGCCGAGAAGAGGACAGGCAACCAACTAGAATAAACAGCAACCCACAATAGTAATTCGGTAGTAATAAAAATCACCACCCAAAAAGCGGCATGACAGAATGCAGCAGGGAAAAGAATCTTCGGAGTTTCGCTCTGCGGTCTCTCCAAACGGCTGAAATTCTCTACTGTCTCCTCGCTTTAGCTGTCTGTACACAACTTCTGACTACGTTTCATTGCAACTTTAAACTGCCAACCTTATATAATTATCGGGTGGCAGGCCGAGATGGTTCTGGGTCAATGAGGTGTATCTCAGTTCCTATATGCTGGCTCACTAAAATTCTCGAAGTTTCCAGTAATATTTATTTTGTCACCAAAATCTTCGCCAAATGGTCATCAAGTTCTAAGATAATTGACGCAGCACCCGATCAGCACCAGCACCTACAGGCTGATTTTAAAATGGTCTTGAAATTTCCAATGATTCAACTAGCTATCTAGGAAGCAACTTCACAGATTTTAACTTTACTATACTAAATATAAAGAGTTTTGCTGATATTAAACACAATAAATATTCCTAGCGAAGCAGATGGTTACCATAGGTGGAGAGCTGAAAATGTAAAAAAAAAAATCTTCTGTCTATATATTTTTTATTATAATCAGTTACTCCTTTTCAGAACAAAATTCTCTACCGAAAAACCAAGGCACTAGACTCAATACAAATTTGCAATTTATAATCTTTTCATTCAAGAATTAAAACGCAAAAAAAAAATCCAAAGGCTGATAAAAGATTTTTTTAAAAAAAATTCATTGTGGAATACACTGAAATTTTGTACTTGTGTTCTCTCAGTTTTTAGGTCGTTGCTGTTCATGCTAATACCCCAAATATAATCTCGATAAATAAATATAAGAGATATTAGCTTTAAATCAAGACTGGATTTTTCTTTCTTCATTTTTGAACATTTCCTCCACTGTCGGAAAACATTCAGAACTTCCCAAAATTTTGCTGAGTAAATATATATCTCAGTAGCTTGATTTTCACGAAAGACTTCTGCCTCACTTTGAGCTGTTAGAGTTACAGAAAATAGGTACTAAGAAGAGAAGGGAAACTCGTAATCTAACACAGCTTAGTAGTTAAGCTTTACTTCAAATCAAACTATTAGAAAATAATTAATTTGAAAAAAAACGTATAAACATTTATAAAATATATGTATAGTCAAAATTAATATATATGAATATAATTGAGCTCTGCAGACCAGAATTGATGCAGATTGGTCAAAATTCACCGGAAGTTGTGCTATAAGATTCATGACGATAGTAAGACTCCCTGAAAGAAATATATTTTCTGAATGGACATTTTATTATGTAATTAGGAGCTCCTCGTTTTTTTTAAAAAAATCTTGTTTTAGCACTCGATTTGCTGTGTTCATATTGTAACTCAAACTAGAAACAACTCCAAACCATTGTAGAATATGAATAGTTACTATAGAATGATTACTTTTAGGAACAATACATTCTCAAAATGGATACTGTAATGACATTGCATCTGAAAATATTAAATTTAAAAAAAATCACACACCATTCTTACATTTTACCATTGTCATAAATATTTAACCTAATTCAGAAAAAATTCTATTTTGGGTATCAATAAACGATCGAAAAATTATCTGATTTAGATACAATTTAAAGGACTTAAACTTTCTTATTAATAATCTCCTTTTTTATTTAAAAAAAAACATGCCAAATATTTACTCTTCGTTTAAAGGACAACATTTTATTTATTTCAGCAACTGAAGTAAAAGCAGACGATTTTCGTAGGATATGAAAACATAAATTGAAATATTTTAATTCAACAAAGTATAGTTTTAATTTTATCGTCTGAAAAAGTAATACAATTTCAAGCGATTCGCAACTGTAACGGACGTAAAATCTTACCTTACCAAAGCAGGTGATTAGAGCTAACCGCTGTGCTTATTTCGTAATTTCATTTTCTTTTAGTTACTTTTTATTTGATAGTCTTTTTACCAGCAAGGTCAACTGAAGATTGTTTCCGCCTACTTGTTCCAGAATTTTCTGTAAGTCCTGATTATTCTTTCTCCCCGTTCTCTTTCTTTTTACTTGCCTTTATTTTTATTTCTTTTTTGCTAGTTTCAATGACTAGTTAATCTTGTGGTGATTCATAAATGTTGATAATTCAATTTATGATCATTTTGACGTATTGTTAATAAGATTTATTAAGTTACAATAAATTCTGGTGTTTTTTTTTATTAATCAGTATAAAAAAATTTAGGAAATATTCTATTAGTTTATTTATTTATTATTTTTAAAATGAAAAATTCTAAAATGGGATTAATACTAATATAAAATTCTATTATAAAAATAATGTTTTTAAAAAATATTATACATTTTTAAAAATCGCAGGATCGATATTCACTTTTTGCAAAATTACAATACTAATAGATACTTTGATTTATAAAAAAAGAATATCTAAATTATTCCAAATAAATATAAAACAATCAAATGAAACCGCGAAATGAAAATAAAATATTGTATGAATTAAAAAAATATTATATGAATCACAAAAAAATAAATATTTACCATCTGAAAATAATTTATTGCCAATTTTTTATTGCAGTTGTTATTAAAATATTTTTTACATAAAAACACACTAAAAATCAAGAAAATTATGAGAGACTGTATTGCAGATACCTCCAAGCATTTTTTAATGTGTAAAGGACTATATATCATGTAGGATTTCTTAGCGTTCCTGAAATAATAAGAATGATCATTATCAGAAAAGCATGTGGCAGAAAACTGAAGTTGGAATGATAAGATACAGCCTTTCTCCTCGGAAGTATATCCCTCCATTAGAGTGGAAGTATCTAGACTTCACAACTTTACTTCGCTTATCATGAAAGCAATATTTTGCTTACTTTTACAGAAGTTACCATTTACATACTTGTGATGCTCTCTCAGCTATTAAATGCATGTAAATGGACTTAACAAGATGTTTCTAAAATCATCGGAAAAAAATTTTAAAGGCAGATATTTTGAGCAGATATTTTTATAACAGATTATAGAATCACAAATTGAAAAGAGGCATTTACATGCGAGAAGGGTTTCATTATAAAATATCAATGTTATTAATAAAAAAAATTGAATTTATGCGTGGAGAATAATAAAAAAAAAATTCTCTGCTCTTAATAAGTGCTTCCATCCTTTTCAGTGTGCACAGTGGCTTTTTTCAAACGCCAACAATTTCACTGTCAACTTTACTTGACAAAACGTCTAATGTTTACCTTTTTGAATTTTTAATATCCTTTAAATTATATCACTTCATTTAAATTATGTTTAAAGGTTTTTAAAAAGTTTTCTCCATCTTCAGTTCTACCACGACATTATGCTTTTATATTAAGGTTGCTACAGAAATATGTAACATTCTATATCCGGTGGATATAGAAATAAAATGTCAACAGACTCAATTATGACTAAATATGTTTTATTTTGCACAAAAACATGAATGTGTAATTACAAAAACTGAAATGAAGAGCTCACACATTGGGTGTTTTTTCAAATGGACAGTCTATGCAGCCCTCTAGGGCGTATACAGTGAAAGGAAGTAGGAAATAATTCGATTAGAATCTTTCATTTTCCTAGTTGCCAAATAAAAAAAGTTAGCAAAGAAATTTACATTCTACGAATTATAAGATATAAGAATAATATTAAAAGTGCAAATATAATTGTTCAAATAAAATGGTATCTCTATTTCTTTAAATATATTCATTACATTAGAGTGTTTATAAATTGTAAACACCTGTTTCAATAGCATGAATAGCATAAAAATATAAATGCCAGTAGGTCTGGAAATATAATAGATAAAAAACTAATATATTATAACAAAATTAATAAAATAAAAAATTGATCTAAAATAAATTGATAGTTTAATAAAAGGAGGCCTCATTTCCTAGGATCTCAAAGTATCGAAAGCTGACACTGGGTGGAATAAGCAGCAGCACTGAAGCAGAAAATCGGTACTAAGAAATCGTAGTATCACGGAATGCTTAAAAAGAACTGACTATAGCGATTTCGCCATATCAATTACTTAAGTTTAAGTAATGCAACTGGCCTTTATTGATTTTTGTCCTCTTGTTGTTACTGGCGATAGATAGGATCGAACCTGGGACCTTACGGATGATAGCCAGATGACATGACCAAAAGACTAAAAATGACCACACAGTCTGGAGTATGTTATCTGGCTTATAAAGCTTCCACTACAATACCTCTAATGAGAGGTGTGACGAACGATATTTTTGTTTCTGTTTTAGTGGGGATTTTATTGGCTGTTGCATTTTACTTTTTTTATTTAATTTTCATTTTTTAATTTTTAATTTAATTTTTTTTTTCTTACCCTTTTTTGGCAAATTATTTATCAGCTTTTATTTTTATTTGGCTGATTATTTATCAGCTT
>JAPMOQ010001714.1:305132-376077 GCA_026543055.1 Argiope trifasciata | reverse complement strand
ATTATTTATCAGCTTTTATTTTTATTTGGCTGATTATTTATCAGCTTCTTTTTTTATATTAATTTTTAGGTAGAGGGCGCCACAACAGCGGAACGAAATTAGAGTTATTTTTTAAATTTTTTAAATTTTTATCGCCCCAGGTGACCGATGTTGGCCCTTTTAATAGTTTCAGTAACAAAACAAAGAAACTTCTAAAACCAAACGCGGAAAATCGAATCCTAATGAAGATAACGACAAGACTCTGGAATATTTTGGGTCCTTCTGATGCCAAAGTTGCCAAATTGCGGCAAATGTTTCACCGCGGCCGAAGATCATTGCTCCTTGTACCGATTCAGCAATCGTTACTTTATCTTTAAAATCATCTGCGTTACTATAAGGCCTACTACGCAAGGAAATAATATAAACTTTTAACTATATTACATTATATTTACTTTGGTACAGCATAATAACTTTCATGATTCTTACACCGTAGAAAAACTAAACCGTTTATAAAGAAATCTCAGTCTATTGTTGAGATTTTTTCATGCTGCAAATGTTATTAAATTCAAATCTTTACTGTTTTCTTTCGTTTTGCAACATTATTTAAGTGAATTTATCAGTAAAAGTTTGAAATAATTTTAATTTACCAATACAATTAAAAATTTGCCAATCATTTCCTGCTTCATTGGCTGTTTCTCTATGTTAAAAGTAAAATAATAATAATAATGATAACTTTTTTAAGAAAATTAATTTATATTGCACTTTTTTAAAGAAAAACTTAATTGAAACAAATCATATTCGCAAGAATTCACCAGTTTTTTTAATGGTAACTCCTAAGCCATTTAGTCTTAGACACAAAATAATTAACTAGTAATAATCATCATAAATATTTAAATAATGTTAAAAAGATGTACAATTGATTCACAAACAGTTTTAAGAATTAGATGAAACAAAAGACAATTTATAAAAATATAAACTAAAAGTTTGTAGAATTAATTAGCTTTTCTAAATTTAATTTATTTTTGAAATATTAAATAAAAATTCCATATAAAAGTGAATTAAATCAGATTTAAAGAAATCCTTGAAAAGTAGTATTTAGTACTTTTAAGATCGCAATTAATTAATTATTAAAGATTCTGGAGTTTTAATAAAATAATTAATGAATTTTTGGAATGCTTTTAAACTTTCTTTATATTTTAAGATATTCTTTGGTTATTATATTTTATCATTTAACAAGCAACCCTATCTATTTTAATTTTTCAAATTTAACGAGAGAAAGTGGAAAAAATTTTAAAAACTTTTTACAACCACTAACAAGTATTTCTGATTTATATTTAACACACGAAAGGGGGAAAAGTCAGTTACTTGTTAAGTGATTATTTGTAATATTCTCATCAGATTAGATATAAAATTGATATAAAACAGTTCTACGAGAGCAGAAAATTTTATGAAAATAAAATTATTTTTTGGTGAACATAACTTTTAATTATTTTTTAAATTGTGTTTATTATGTATTCAGCAGTATGAAGTATTTTTTTTTTATTATCGTCATTAAAATCGTCAGTACAACCGTTTTGACAACCAATTTGCTCGAACCAGATTATCGACTTTTTTAGGTTAGTGATTAATATGTTATGGACTATCTGGAAAGTTTTGTGACCATTCCTCCCGGTATTTTTATGGCAATTTAAAGTTTATCAATTATTACATAGAAAAGTAATAAAAATGTTTGTATCTTTAGTTGAATTTACAATCAAATTATCAGAGAGCATTTAAAAAAAGTATTACTTGGTAAAAGCAATTAAAAGTTCAAAAATGCTGGTTAAATTTCAAAATTCCTGCTTTTGGTGAATATAATTGGCTTTCTCTTCTTTTTTTGATAGCAAATGCTTTGAATTATTTATGAAAGTATTTATCTTTTTTTACTAGCGTAAAAAAAATTTCAGATAGGACTATGGAAGCACTAATGTTTTATGGGAAATTTTCAGTAGAATACCCAAATGGCAAGCAGCCTTTTTGTATTATAAATGGTAAAGTAATTAAAGTAATTTGAATTTTAGATCTTCAATAGATAAATTGGACCTCCTACTAAAAAAGTTTTAAAAATAGAAGGTTAATACCTAATTATATGTAATAAGGTAATTATATGTGGTGGATAAAAACCTATATAGTAAAAAAAGAAACCCATTCCATAAAAGTTTCTTAAATGTAAATGCTATTTTTTTTTCCTGAAAAGAAACAGTTAAAAAATAATTTCTGTTTTGTATACTTAGTAAACTTTAAAAAATCCATATAGAACTATGGAAGCACTAATGTTTTATGGGAAATCTTCAGCATAATAGCCAAATAGCAAGCAGCCTGCCTTTATTATAAACGATAAAGTAATTTGAATCTGAAATCTTCAGCAGATAAATAGGACCTCCCACCAAGAAGGTTTTTAAAAATGGAAGTCTAATATTTAATTATGTACAATTTAGTAATTATATGTGACGGATAAAATCCTATATTGTAAAATAAGAAATCCATTCCATGAAAGTTTCTTAAATACAAATTCAAAAGAAACAGTTTAAAAATAATTTCGGTTTTTGTATATTTGGTAAACTTACATATTCTGTAATGATTTTTTTTTTCATTTGAAAATTTTTCTTTAGTTAAAAATGCATTTGCAACAAATGGCAAACAATAAAATAACTGACTTCATACGAAAACTTTTACAATTTTAGACATTTTATTTAAGAAAGTTGCAAAAGTTGTTTTATTTCAAATTAAATACTTTTATTTTAATTTAATAAAAGGGAATAATTTTTCAGAAAATAAATGTTAGCTAAAGAAAAATTAGTTACAAATGAGCAAATCCATTCATTTTTAATCATTTTAAATAAATTTATGCCAAAAATTGTTTTTTTATCTAGACTAACCTGTCGTCAAAACAGAAAACAGATATTTTCTATGATTGTCAATATTAATTAATGAAAGCTCTCGCAGAAAAACTGGATTTATTATAGTTATATTAACGTTCCACTTGAAACAACGCTAAGTTGTTTTGTAACGGATCTCGTAAATTTGAACTACAACCGAGCTCAAAAAACGTAATTAAAATGTGTTTACGATTCAGTGATTAATTTTTATCGGGCTTAACTTAATTTATTCATAGACCAATCAATTTAAACATTGAAAAGTTGTTCCAGTAATTAGAACGTCAAAAAGAAGTTAAAACAAGTTTTAAGTCATTCGATAACAAAACAGACCAAAACGGCGGGATATTTTTAAACCCACACAGAGTTAGAGACAATGCAGAAAAACAATCAATATATGTTACTCCAATGTATGTGATACAGAAATTGCTTTTATTACTTACTGTCAAATGTAAACGAATTACTCTACGAAAATTTCAGGTTACTTCTACTGTTGTTATAGTTAATTCTGTTGTTAGTAGTCTGTTGTTATAGTTAATTCAATGAAGTTGAAATTCTCGGTATAAGGCATACTTAAAGCTCAATTCATTCAAATGAAAGAAGGTGTAAAAGAAATTAAGAAATTTCTCTCAATGAAAGTTTAATTGGGTGCGAAAATAAGCTTAACCGTTTCCAGATAGATAATCGCTATGACTGGAAATTTCTGACGGTATCTTTTCAAACTATTATCTCCCAAAAATTACTTTTATTTCATGCTAAAACTGAAAAAGATTACTATTTTTACTGATATCAGTTAAAATTCTGTACATTTTTTATTTTTTATTTTTAACCGCTTTCCTTTACAAATTTTTTTTGGAAAAAAACACATCACATTTATTTTATCTTATTATTAAACACAAGAAAACAAAACGAAACAAAATATGCAGGTTTTAAGTTCAATTTATAATTTTTTATGGGTGCAAAAGCATTTAGTTTTAATATTAGTTTACTATCACGAATTATCTCGGGTGAATGAAAAAAAAATTAATAATAGTCTTCGTATGATAGTTTTTGAAACAAGAGTCAACATAAAGTGATATCTGGTCTATTTTCTTACTGGTTTACATCTGGAATCTCCTGTAAGGAATCACAGAGTACGATTTCTTATTGGATTGAATTTTTTTTGAGCAGCAGGAATCACTATCTTCATAATAAATATCTGAAAAATCGTTTTCACTATCTTGAATCATTGCCATTATTTTATATTTCCTTAACGTAACTAACCTTTTTTTATACATTACTAATCTAAGCAGAAATATACTTGTATATAATAAGGAAAATACATGACTAGTGCCTCCGAAAGAATCTCAAAACCAACAAAACGCCTTATTCCTCTGGATAATAATTAGCTGCAAAATATACTAACCCGATATAATCAGGCAAGTGGTTTTAAAACATTTATTTTAAATATAACAACAGAATTTGTAACAATTTTTTATGCTATGAAATTAAAAGTCATCTATCAAAGCATTAAATCGCATACTCTTGACAACATTTATATATTGCGAAATAAAAAAAGGAAATGAAAATTCTACATCGGAATTATGTCAAGAGAAGGTATTTTTAGTAGTTTTAATTTTCAGACTAAAAAATAAAATGCGTTCTTTGGTCATAATTTCGAAGTAGGATTTTAACTTGCTTTTTCTAGTTGCAATATAGATACTTTTTAATGTGAAAGCTTTATCATTTGTTTTATCTATTGAATTGAATTCCTATTTTTCTGTCTTATCAAAAAAAAAGAAAAAAAAAAAGAGGCATTCCACAATAACAATTTTCAATCCAAAAAATATGATATGTGTGAACACGCTAGTTGCTTAAGACGGCTAGTGAAGAAAATTATTTTTGAAACTTTTTTGCAATATTACAAAAAGAATTTCCTAATTTTAATATTCAAATTTCACAAAAATTAAAAAATAAAATATAATCTATATTGCAAGTTTAAAAAATGTGTAAGGAATTTCAAAATTATTATTTTTAATTAATATTTAAACCTTAGACAAATTAAAAACGGAAAAACATTATTCCTATTGCATTTTTTAAAAAAAGCAAAGATAATTTCAAAAGTTTAATATTTAATTAATGTTTTAATCTCAGACAAATTAAAAAAGAAAAATTTCTATTGTAATTTTAAAAAAATGATATGCAATGTTCTTAAAAATGTTTAAATGCTTCTGAAATTCAAAAAATGGTTTTTAATAAATTTAATTTTTTTTAAAAATCAGAATTGTTAAAACTATATATTTTAATCCTCGAAAATTGTTTGGTTAGAAATATGTTTAAATATACCAAACATTTTTGTAAAAGGTTATTGGACCAGAAAATACTTTGAGACTTGTTAGATTCTGAAAGTATAACATAAAAAATTATGAATAGTTTAATTAAAATTACTGTCTCATGGAAAATTATTTGCACTCTTTATCTCATTGCTTAAATTGCAATAATTATACCTTTTCATAAGTTGTGTAAATTAATTTAATAAATTTCTTTAAACTTGTTGCCTCAAAATGATTTGCATGTTTCGTGAATGAAGCTCTTTCAAGTTTTTAGACATCTCCCAGACAAGTAGAAAGCAACTAGAAGCAGACTTCAAAAATGAAATAAATTCGAATAAATCTTGTTAAAGTAAATCACTGTTGTACAATTACCTACTTTTAAATTTAAATTTAAGCGTGGGTTGAAGCAAATATTCTTTCTTTCTCAAACACAAGATATATTTTTTAAATTTATGATGCCTTCGTGCATAAATCATTTGAAGGGCATCAGTTATTTAGATATGATATTCTTCAAAATGATACAACTTTGCATAAATCAACCGTTTTTTTTGTTTTAAAGAATATTTCCTTTGAAAAAGATGGTTTCATGAACATTCTTTTTTCGTCTTATTTACTAAAAGAATAATTTTCTTTTAACAACTAAAGTAAATATTTTTTTTAAAAAAAAGTTTTCTTTTGTAACTGAAATTGTAAATTTTTAATTACAACCATATTTTTTTAAAGAGCAAAAAGCTAACTAAAGAAGTTTTTTTTAAAAAAAAAATCGTTTGCTTTTGTACTGAAACTATAATCCTAATCAGAATTTTTAAAGAAGAATACTAACGAAATCATATATTTTAAAACATTGTTTTCTTTTGCATTGAAATTGTAAATTTATATTCATAACCAGATTTTTTTAAATCGGAAAACCAACTAAAGTAGATATTTTAAAAAATCGTTTTCTTTTATATTGAAATAGTACTTTTAAAAATCGTTTTCTTTTGTACTGAAATTGTACTGTAAGAAATCATTTTTTTTTATACTGAAATTATAAATATATAATCCTAAACATTTTTCCTTTAAATGTTTTGCTATGCAAAAACATTTTTCTAGTTACTGTTCGTCTGATATTTTAATGCGTCTTTCTATCTTAAATTTCTCTGTCTTAAACCCAATACTAAAACAATGTCTATCATTCCGTCTATGCTTGAACGATAATTCAAAAATGCAATGGACTAGAAAAATAAAATTTTGTGTGTGATCTTGACATCTAATTTTTAGATTTATGTCAAATTTTGAAAGAAATCTGTCTCTCCATATGAATGCGAACACGATAGTAAAGAAATATAATGATGAAAGTGGAGCATAATTTTATCACTAAAATTGTAGGCATGTGTTAAATATTGGACCAAATCTGTCAAGACTTGAATATTTGGTTCCATAGGAACGCCATAATTAAAAAGCTCATCGACTTAAATCAACGGAATTTTAAATGTGGTCAAATTTATGGATCTGTTTCCAATTTTAGATTCAATCGATCTAAAAAATGCCTCTCAAAATATTTGTATATTTTTCGATATACTAAAGAGTAACAATGTATAATACGTTCAGATGTTGGATGGTATCTTAATAAACCAGTAACAGCCCCTCGACACCAGTAATCACTTTTGTCTAATGGTTATGCTACGCAGCTGCAATCCAAAAGATCCCAGATTCTACACCCATTCCAATCGTTCTTACCACATTGGTGACTTCGGATGTTGAGTTTTCTACCTTCAAATAGCTGTCGGGCCGCCATTTACTCGCAATAAAACGCAACGAACGCAAAATAAAAAAAAATCTTCTCAAAGCCACCAAAAGTCTTCAGACTCTCTTGACCAGCAGCAAGAACTCTATAAGTTGCTCGTCTCTTCGCGAATTCCCTGATGGTGGAGTATTGTAGTGGTATCTTATTAAACCAGTAACATCCACTAAACACCAGTGATCACTTTTATCGAATGGTGATATAACGCAGCTACAATCTAAAAGATCCCATGTTCTATTCCGACTCAATCCACATTACCACAGATGTATTCAAACGGAATATATACTTTCTTGTGCAGCTTTTGTCATGTCCTTTTTGAGCTCATCATCTCTCTTCCTATATCTAGAGATATATTCAGAAGAAACTAAGTTAAAGACAAGCGAAATCAAAGTGCTATATTGTCTGAGTTGAAAACAAAGTTGATGGAAAAACTATCCTGAACACATTTTTCCCCGTTCTCTTTTTTTCCTATTGTATTGAGAGATTTGCTAATAAATAAATTAAATCACCATTTTTTCTTTTTTTGAAATATTTTAATTCGAGAAAAAATAAAAACATTGCAGCAAAATTTTCACTAAATCTAATAGTTTTTGCTTAATAAATCGCAACTGTCAAAAAACAAGAAGGCATGTAGAGAGGGAAAAAGATACTTCATCTTGCAGATTTTGCCACAGTTTGGAAGATTTGGTTGTCACCTCCTCTTTTCATGTTGGACTCATGTTATTTCCATTTCTTTTTTTTTTCAAAAAAGAAAAAATAGCTTTTTAAAATATATTTATTATTTTTTTTCAAAAACATCTATGCATTATATTTTCAAATTTAAGAAAGATCTGTTTAGTAAAAAATTACAAAATTAATGATCATAAATTAATCTCAAGTTTAAAATAATTAAAAACTAGTAAACAAAGTTTTGGAGCTCGACTGATTTTGAGAATTAAAAAAAAACATCGTTTTTCTAGATATCGAAGCATGCGTAATTTAATAGTCTTATAATTGTTTCAAACCGGTTGAAACTGGTTAATGATTTAAATTAATTGAGAAAATTCTTAAAAATTTAAGGAAGGAATAATTTGGAAGTCAAGTTATAACTTTAGTTCGTGACAAATCTTCAACTAATAATAACATTTAGTTGAAGTTAAAAAAAGCGACAACCTTCTGCGTTATTTTCTAATAGTTCTAAAAGCGAATTAATGGATGCCTCAAAAGCGATAAATCACCAATTTGTTGCATACGAATTTTGAGGCCTCAACAATTTGTCGCTTACAAATTTCGAGGCTTCAAAAACCTCAAAACAAAACATCATGCTCTTACATGATAAGAAAAAAAAAGGTTTACATTATTTTTCTCTAAAAAAAAGAGTATTAAACTATTTACGAGGAGCAATAACAGAAAACACAAAATGTTACACCATACAAATTAATTTCACAAAGCATTACATGTTTCACAACTAAATCTAGATTACTATGAAAAGTTATTCCAAGAAGACGGGTTTTTTTGTAACTATCACGGATTAAAGATTTAAAAAGGAAAAAAGTTGTGAATGCAAAATTTTGACGATAAATAATTTAGTACAGTGTAATATAATGTTGTCGATATCTTTGGAAAAATAACATTTATTTTAATCAAAGATTTTGCTAGGTGACGCTTTATTACGTTTGATTCTTTAAAATACATAATATTGAAACTGCAATTTGTAATATCTAAAAAATCATGATATTCACAGATTTAATTTAAAACTCGAATAACAAATTAATTCGTTTGTGTTAAAAGAACAATTCGATTCGAAAAGTAATACTTTGAAATCCAAATTTAAATGGAAATAGTAGGATCTAAATAAAATAATCAAACATCTTCTTTTGTTAAAAGCGTTTTCTTGTAGACTTTATCCACTTAATTTATGAATACGGTTACAGATTATCAATTCCTCTTGCGGCTTTGAAAAGTCTTTTTTAAAGCTAAAATGGACGGCAGAAATTAATTAAACATGCAGACGATTCCAGAGCTAATATTTGATATTAATGATTTTTTTTCGTCAGACGATCGGGAATATATTTATTTATTTCCTTTTTCTAGATTACATGTTCAATAGCGTGTCTGTCTAATGTGGCCAAATGATTTGATATAATATCTAATCGAATTAATATATTATTTGTACGGCAAAATTTGTCATCATCTGCGATAGGTAATACCTTTTTCTTATTCAAAAATTGTATGCAATGAGATCCTTCTCAAATTTCACGTTGCAGAAAAGGAAACATCAAAGTGGAAACTAGAAAATTATGAGATTTGTTATGAATCTGAAGGTCATATGAATAACATTTTGGAAATTTCGGCGAATATGATATACAAGACCTCCAAGCGTAAAATTCAATTAGCTATTCCATTAAGAAAAATGAATAATATTATATTACAGTAAGATACGAAAAAAATAAGCTAAAGAAAGACAGACTTTGGAAATATTTGTTGAAGAGTTTTGCAAAAGTAATTTGCAGACTTAAATAGAAATGAAATAAAATGCGAAATAATTATGATAAAACAAAATCAATAGTGGCATAGATGAAAGCTATTTTTAGTAAAACATACATCACAGTAGAAGGTCGTATTCTCTTTTCAAAAAGTAATTAGGTAGTTATTTTTATGGATAAGTTGCATCGTTACTTCTATGAAAAAATTAATTAATAAAAAAACCTAAGCCTGAAGTCTGAAACAGCAAACCATAGTATTCCTTTAAGACTAATATCTTTTCGAAAATATTATCACAATTATATAGCAGCGACTACGTTTTACAAAAAAAGGATTTAATGCATTAAAAACCATTTTTTACATATATTTATGTGTGTTTGTGAGCACAAAATGTTTGATAACAGCATAGTTATGCATTGGTGTAAATTTACTTGATATTTTTGAAAAAGGGCTATAAAATGATAAATAAAATTTTCTCAATAAAAAAAATTATATAATATTAGAAATTGTAATAATAGATCATTTTTATAATTTCTGAATTGCCTATTTATCTTCGGTAAGCCATCATAATACAAAAGTAAAAAAAAGTCTAATAATTCAAACACAACGATTATGTTCTTTTGAATTTGCAGATGAATTTCACATTTGTTCACTTGTTGTAAAAATAAAAAGCACAAAATCTGCTACACACGATGTAGATAGATATTGTTACAAGCCTGAATTGTTATTTTCCATCACGGTTACTGCAGCCAGTGGAAAGACCATTTTACAATCAACTTTGTTCAGTGCTTATCGGGTGTCGCGCCTGTAATCTCAGCGCTTGCGACAACTTTGGCGACAAAATAGATATTACTGGAAACTTTGAGAAATACAGGCATTCAGCCATTTGGAACCGAGATGCACCTGATTGGTCTCATCTGCCCACCTACTTGGAAATATAAAAGGCCGGCAATCTCAGGTTACAGTGAGTAGTAATCGGTCGGAATCGTGTATCTATTCATCGAGAAAATAACAAAGCAAATGGCGGAATAATTTGACGAACAACAAGAATTATGTGGAACTCAAACGATCGCTGAACTAAATTGTGTGCCGAATCCTGGCGTTTATTGTAAAAGCAGCATCATGTCGTGTGTGAAGTAGTCAGTCGTGTAGTAGTGATTCAACTGTTGGATAAAGCTAAAGCGAGAAGATAGAGGTAAATTTCAAACGTTTGGAGGGACCGCAAAAAATAGTTATGTTAATTCCCTCCTTCTGCTGAATTCTGTCTGGCCGCTTTGTGTGCTGTGGTCGCAATTATTACCGAGTTACTACTTGTGGTATATTGTGCTTTGTAGTGTGCTGCTGTGTTTTGCCCATATTCGTCTCGGCGTTATATATTTGTCGTCTTCGTATTTAATAAATGTCGTAGTTGTTTTCTACAAAAGGACTGTTTATTTCATCGATCAACAAATCGTCGATAGAACCCAACGAATGAGCAATACATAACAATATATATTAAAGGAAAATTAAATTATTTGATATACCAAATATATTTTTGACGCCGAGAGGCTACGTAAAATTCCAAAATCTTCAGAGGGAATTGTGACAGCTAATGGGTTAATATCGAAGACCTGTGCAAGTTTAATGCAATTACTAAATCTATAAATAGTCTTATTATAAAATACTCTAAAGTATTTTTTTTAAAAAAAACTTGTTAAGATAGCAGAAAAATTTGCAAGAAAATAGAATTAATTTAATTAAAAATTGTCTTTCAGAACTACTTTTTAAACCTTTTTTAATCCATCTTTTGGAACTTTTTAAAATATACTTCGAGGTGATTAAAAAAACTGTTCTGACAAATGATGAAAGGAGATCAAAATTCTTGAATAATTTCATAGATGGACCATCTATTGTTTGCCAGCTGATTCTAAAACCTTCCGCTCTTTTGCGCATGCGTTAGGATGGGTTTCATTCGTCAAAATAGGGATGACAGGAAAAATGAAAGGGGGAGATAATTACATTTAACAATAAAATAAGATCGGATTACTCGTGAACTTATGAGGTTTAAGCATTGCTGATCATTCTCGATGCTTTCTGAAAAAGATCAATTAAAATCACAATTAAATATTTCAGAAATGTTTTTATTTAATGTGAGGAACATAAACCTTAACTTATGATGAATAAATAGAAGATTTTTGTTCTTAAAATTTAGTAATTTACTTTTTTTCTTCAAATTGATAATGATCTTTTTAATGTTAAAGTGCTTCTTTTTTATGTTATTGAATTTTTTGAAAATGATTTGAGATTAACATCAGTGTATTATTGAGAGTTTACTCTATTGCAAAAATTTCCTTTATGTACTCTGAAGACAAAAATCTGAGAATGTTTATTAAAATTGCTTCTGAAACATTTCAATTTAGATGTTTTTCTTTTATTGTTCTTTATTTTCATTTTAAATTAATCCATCCATTATATATAAAAATAAAAACATGTTTGCACTTTTCGGCAATGTGTTATTATTAGGGAAAGTAGGATTTATTAAATAAAAGTAAAGTATACTCTAAATTGTTTGAGCCACTGTATTTTTTGACATTAATTTAAAAACTTCGAAGCTTTTCAATAGTGAATTTCAATAGTCGAATCAAATTTGTTTGCTTTTTATTTTTATAATATTTTTTACCTTTATATTGTTTACTTTGTATTACATTCTCCACGGTGTTATAAAAATAAAGCTATGATTCAGATTCATGTATTATAATATATATGCAGGTTCATATGCTTCAATATGTTATAATTCATTGTTTTTGTCAAAAGACGGAAAATAATGTAAAAACATGAATTCGGAATATAAAGTATAATATCTTTTTATCTTCCAGATGGTTGGAAAGATATTTTTAAACTTTTTTTGCTCTGTAAGAATAGTCAAATATCTAGATTTTGTTTGGAAAATGTTTCCTAACCATATAAATATGTATATCCAATCTACTACCTTAACAGGAGAAAACAACTAAACGAATTGCTCTATTTACCTCATAAAAACGGAAAGCCAAATCCGTTAAATTGTTAACATAAAAAACACGATCTTCAATTATATTTCAAATAATAATTTCATTGAAGCCCGTCTGTTACCTTCCAGTTTTTTACAACTGAAAAATGTTTTAAAAAAAGAAAATCGCAATAAGAAAATTGATAGTTAGCCATAACTTTCCAAGGATAAGTGATGAAATGCCCACTCGTTTTCATCGAGTTTTCATTTTATGACCGCAGGAAAGCAGTTATTGTTATTTTTAAGGATTTAACAAGATGAAAACTACATTGCGTGCTAAGTCGAAGGAATAAATACATCTTTCTCAAGAATCAACAGAAGCAAATTTGTGAGAACAACCGCCGCCAAGTCACGGCAAAATCTCGTTATTTATCAAGTATGGAATTTTTATAAAATAAAAAAAGAACGTGATATCTGTCATGGTGGTTTCCAGAGGTAGTTTGAATTCCAAAAGCAATTACGTTTAACACGAATGTGAAGAAACAAAAATATTTTCTTTAATTTCTTTTATGCGTAGTTAATGTTAAAAGGGGTCAAATAATTTAACCAAGGTAGCTAGCTATGTCTGTTAATTGTCTAGTTTCACAATGGAGTAGTATAATTAGTATTGTGTGGTCAAGCGTATGGCCCCGTTTTTTATCTAAACATATGGCACTAATTATTATTTCAATTAAGAATTATTATTTCTTAAGTATAAGTGAGTCTGATAAACTTCTATGCATAATTCATAGTAAACAATTTTCGAATATATACATAATCTATTATTATCATTCTCTCTTTTTGTTTTAAAAGTACAGTTTATTATTTCTCTGATAAAATGAATAGATTACTCAGATTTGAATTGAAAGAAAATAACCTCCAAATAATTTATCGAGCATTGGAAATGCTTTAACCAAGACTATCTCATATATTAGCAATAAAACCCGATGCGCTGTAGTTTCATAGAACGTAGAATATAAAGTAATTAGAATCAATAATATAAAGTTTCGTACAACTTCAATATCAAATATGTAGAATCAAGAATATAAAGTAGGTGAAATGAAGAATATCAAATATTTAGAATCAAGAATATCAAATATGTAGAATCAAGAATATCAAATATGTAGAGTCAAGAATATCAAATATGTAGAATCAAGAATATAAAGTATGTGAAATGAAGAATATCAAATATTTAGAATCAGGAATATCAAATATTGAGAATCAAGAATATCTTGTATATAGAATCAAGAATATGAAGTAGGTAGAATGAAGAATGACAAATTTCGTAGAATATCTAGTTTGCATTTTGTATCAAATTCAATCAAGAATATTAAATATTCAGTATAAAGAATATCCATCTTCGCAGAATTTCAAGAATGTAGAATCAAGAATATCAAGTACGTAGAATCAAGAGTATCAAACTTCGTAGAATATCATGTTAGTATTTTATATCATATTCATTTGACAGACTGTGCTCAAAATTTTGTGCGAATTTAAGAATTTAATATTAAAAACAGATACCAAATTTTATTTATGCAGCTTCTCATATCTATTGCGTTTATGTACGTGCATATAAATAGTTCAGCAGATATCCAGTTAGTTTTTGATCAAAATTTAATCAATAACATAAATTTAACTCAATAACATAAAAAATGGAAACTCAAAACATTTATCAAATTTCATCTAACTATGCTGTAGCATATTTAGGTTATACCGTTAATAGGAACGTGACTGAAGGGCATTTAAGTTGTTTCATGACTTCTTCTAAAATTTGATGAGATTTTTAATATTATCGAAAAGATTACTTACCAATTTTCACCTGATAAATACGCTACGTTTAAATTATCAGGTTCATAATCAGGCTGCAGATTATAATTTCAACGATAATTTTCTTAATTTAAAGAAATCTAAAACGTGAAAAGCAGTATCTTATAACGTTGAAAAGAGTTATCAGATATTGCTTTTTACAATTGAAAAAAATTATCTCACAAGTAAATAAAGTTAAGAATTTCTAATTTCATTTTTAACATTGATTATAAAGTTAATCGCCTTTATCGGCTATTTTAGTAGAGTCTATATTAGTCGCTAAAGGCGTAAATTTAATATGAATATAGTAAAGTAAATATAGTATTGATAGTAAATTTAGTATGAAATTTACGCTATAGTAAAGTTAATAGGAATTTAATGAAATCGTGCTGGCATAAACTACTATATAAGTGCAAATTAAAAAGAACATACTTTAAGAAATAAAATTCTAATTTTGAATTAATGAATTAAAAAAAATATTTTAATTTAAATGCATGAAAAATTATATTAATTTGCAAAAGCACGCGATTGAATGGGTTGCTGAAATAATTATATTTATTTTTATTTCATCTAGTACATAGTTGACGCAGATTTGTATTAATTTAAATTTAATAATTTAGGGAAATCATTGTATGAAAATGAAAATGTGTTTTTCAAAGTAAAATAGTGTATTTTCTTTGTATATGATAATATTTTCGGAAAACATATGTGAAAAATCACCAGCTTGATTAGTTTTTAATAAATTTATTTTTGATTTAGCTTTTAGATGGCTTTCACTTGCTTTTTGTCTTAGAGACCACATGGGCCAAAATTCAACAAGATATAAACATAAATTTAAAAAAAATGATATCCACTTGTAAAATACCATTTAAAGTCCACCTACATCTATATCAAACCGGAAAGGGGCCCCATGAGCTCTAGAAACGGAGGTGTGGTGTGGTGTTAAATGTTAAATGTTAAAATGTAAAATACCATTCATGCATTTCCAGAAATAATCAAAAAAAATTATTGATTTATTCAGTTTTATTAAAAAAATATTAGAAAATAGGTAAAAACTGTAAAAAATTATTTAAAAAATCGACTGTTCCATAAATGTAAACACCATCTGACTTTACTTAGAAATATTATTAATTAGTTATTTTTTACCTTTCGACTATTGTTTATTTACATTTCCTAGAAAATATTGATCATTTGCTTTTCTGACTGAAATAATATTTCTTCTTGTTTTCGACTAACAAATGGTGCTTTTATAAATTCTACAAAATATCGAAAGGTAATGAGTTTTCAAAAGAGGAAACCATCAAACCAACCATAAAAGAGGAAACCATCATAACCATCAATTTGAATGTAAAAATAAAAATCAGTCATCCAATTTTAAAGAAATCTTTAAAAGATGTTTACAGAATTTTTCATGATGGCGCCATGTAATCTAGTAAGATAAAGACTCTATGAAGAATAGAAAAAGCATAGCATCTAGAAAAAATATGCCATTGTGACAAATTTGGAGTGTCAAAAAAACCATTCACGTGGAGTTTAAAAGAATAACTTTCAAGAAAACATTAAAGAAACCTTCAAAGTACACTACAATAATTGAAAGTTCAATCTGGGTAAGAAAAATGGTGTCATATGGAAAGAAATGACTGTCAAAATTATTTAGTGAGGAAAAAGTGAAACTTGGATTAACCAGATGGATATAAATTTTATTGACATAATTTAAAAAGCTAACCAAGAAATGTTTGAGTAAACAGCAAGTTGGAGGATCAGCAATGATTTGAAGTTGTTTTAAATTTAATAGACAAACATTTTTGGAAATTGATAGCGAGAAAGGAAGACTATCAGCAAATATTCGATGGTCATTTTATTCTGTTATGCTGAGAGAACAGAGAAATGTATTTAAACATGATAGGGCGCCGATTCATTTGTCCAAAACGACAAATATGTGGTTTCACATGAGTAATATCAATGTCAGGGACTGGCCACCGTTTGTGTGGATATAAGCTCAATGAAGAACGTGTGGGATATCTAGCATGAAAAGTGGGATATCTAGCAAGAAGAGTATATGAAAATGGATAACAATATTTTTTTTATCAAAGACTTTAAATCAGTGATTGAGAAAGCATAATACTAACTGCTCCCAGAGGTAATACAAAACTTAGTATTTTCGGTAGAAAACCTTGTATTTCAAGTCATTAAATGTAATATAAATATGATTAACATTTTAATTTTCTAAAACCTCAAATATCCATAAAACAAATATTACTTATAAAAATATAAAAGTTTTTTTTCTAAATAAATGCAGCATTTGTTGTTGTTTTCTAATAAATTAACCCTAATTTATGTTAAATTATGTTAATAACTATACATGTATGAAAGAAATTTCATAATTTTCTTATTACTTTCTCGTAGACATAGTGTTGAGAAAAATAAAGTAATCATCAAAAGCAAACCTCCACTTTTTTGACGAATTTTTACATTTTAGACTTCCCTGAGAAGAACATATTTGAAGAATCGTCTGTCTGCATGTCATAAAGATAACTGAAAAAAGCTTCAGTTAGATAATTCAAGAGCCAAATCCAAATGGGTTAACCTCCTGTTAGTCTCTACCTTCAGAAATATGTAAGCGCAATGACGTAAAAATGCTTTGACTTAAATTTAACAAATTATTTATAGAATTTTGTGACTACAAGAGCTGTTTTGTGTCAATTTTTTTCTGTTCATTGGTGAAAGGTGCCTATATCAAAAACTCTAATTTTAAGTACTATTAACTCATAATAGATTTTAATCACCAAATAATTAACCATGGATGATGCAATAGACTCTGTAAAAATGCTTAATACCGCCAAATTATACTTCGTAACCAATTTATACATCAGTGCAATTAAGGTGATCTCTATCATAACTTATTTATAGAGTAATCAATAAAATTTGGAAGAGTACCACTACCACTGGTTTTTATTGTGAATTATATTTCATGCTTTCGTCCATAATTTACTATCAATATGTTCTTTTATTCATTTCAGTTAGTTTCAGAACTACAGAGCGACTCGATTTACTTCTGAACTATTGGCAGAACCTTTTTTAAAAATTAATATTACTTAATGTTGTTATGGAGAGTAAATGAAACTAATTTAAATGAAATAAAGAAAAAAAAATAATGATACAAATTTATATTATTTTCAGTAGAAAGATATTATAATCCTTCACTGATATTAATAGAAACCTCAAAACAAAATGCCAGGATTCTTTTAAAGTCACATTGCGTAGAAGTGTTCAAAAACATTGCTCTTTCATTGCAGTAAATTATTAATATCAATAATACTTTGATTTTGGGAAATTTTCAATCCATTTTATTCAACAACTTTTGACTATCAGTCACATCTGGAATCTCTTTTTGGTAATATATGTGGTTAGTTCATTCCCATGATAGTTTATTCCAACCGTTACACTGTAATTTAACTATTCGTAACGAAAAGTATCCGGCCAATACTAATTGATCATTTCTGCAAGGAAAATCTTAACGGATCATAATGAAACCGATGCATTTGTTCAACATTAAATAATGAGAAATATCTGCATAATTAGCTTAATTAAAAGAGAAGTGAAAGCTAGTTCTATGTTATCTTAGTCAAGAGGATGTATCTTTTAATTATAATTGAAATTTTATAACCTCGATGATGTATGTATTCTATTATTACTCTCTTGTGTTAAATAAAAATTAATAATTGGAAATTGTAAGTAACTAAGTATCTTTGGCGAACATCTGTTCATTTACCATATTAATACAACTAATTTAGTCTTGTTTAAAACTATACAAACTCAATACACATAAAATATATTAGAGGTTGATATAGCATCTTTACCTAGTGATGAAACTAATTGGGAAATAAAAGGAGTGAAATTGGCTCAATTGTTGAATCTGAACCATTCGTCAAGAATTTATTTTGTAATATCTCTCAAAAATTGAAGCTGGTTTCCGGGAGGTGATTATTTATAAACTATCACTTGAAAATAAAATTGCAAACAACAGCAACTGCTTAAAAGCTCTTAGAATGCAGCTGGAGAGACCAAAACTGCAAAAAAATGAAAAAAATATCATTAAGTTAATTTACTCGTATTATTTAAAGTTTTCCAACAAGGATTCAAAAATTCTACAAAGGCGATTCTGGAATTCGATCCTTAATAGAGAAACCGGCACTGTACTGATATGTTTCAAGAAACTACATTTCTGTCTCTCCAAATCATCTCAATCGCTAAATGTTCACCACATCTGACTCTAAATGATCACGAAATCTGTTGCCAACTAAATATCAAATCTTTTGTCAAAACTTACTTGTGTTACTTTCACTTCACCAAATTAATTACACTTTTAAAGTAAAAAGTTAGTTAGTCCAGTTAGTATCCTTGTTTTTTGAATGGAATTTCAAAGTAAAAAGATAAATCCCTAGAAACTGTTACATCATTATAATATCGACATTATTCTTTAAAATCAATAAAGGCATCATCAGATGACGATTTAAAACTATACTAAATCTTTTTCCCTTTTAAATGGTTGCCTACTTCTGAAAAAATATTAGAATAAATGATTAAAATGTCGTATCATTATAAATTGTATCAGTTTAAATTCGGAAAAACGCAAAAATGTTTTGAGAGAAAAAAATGTCAATAATTTTCTCTATTTCGAGGCTTTATTCTAAACTGTTGCTTTATTTATAGTTTTTTTTTTCACTTTTTCTCTGTAAAATTTTCAAAATTAATATCTGTGACTTTTAATCGTTTACATAGAATTTTAATATTTCATGGAATAGAATAAATCAAAATAAAAATGCTTTTTATGACGTTTGATTCTGAAACACATGAAATGGAAAAATTCATTAAGAAATAAAGCTTTATATCAATTCTAATCATTAGTTGGAAAATACATGTCAAATGTAAATTGTTATGGATTTCATAAACATTTATCTGCAGTCAGACTTAATGAATGTGCAGGATATATAAGATAATCATTAAAAATTCTTATAACATTTCAAAGGAATGAATAATTTTAGATTTTAAAAAATGGTTTTCAATCAAAAGTTTAGAGTAGAATTTTGAATTAGCATTCTAAGGTAAATAGAAAGCTATTCCAGCAACGAATATCTAAAGGACATGACCAGTTTATTAAAAAAAAATGGGAATCAGTTATGAGGCTTCTCTTTTAATGAATTCTGCTATTTAAAACAAGAATTTGATTGAAAATTTATTTTATTTATTTATTTCAGTAGTTTTAAAAAATAGGTTAGTTTCTGTTTTCAGTGATATCTTTATTTTGCCTCAATGGCAATTAGAAGTTAAGTTATAGCATATTATTGACATGTAAGCGATGCAAATTTATAAGCACTTAAAAACCTTAAATGCTTATTATGAAAAGCGAATTTTTTCGTAATTCTATTATTCTAGTTCCTTAATAACTCGAAAATAATCAAAATATATTAATAGTTAAATAATGAATTCGCATTTCAAAAAATGTAAATATTTAAAGAAAAAAATTGTAACAGTTTGTTTTGGATGAATGGATCAATAGGAATAGCTCAAATCAAGATATGAGCTAGGGAGTATGTTTCCATAGTTGATTTTAATCTATTAACTTAGAATAAATACTTATTATTTTTTTTGTTTCTGAACATGACTCTTCCTTTTTATTAATATAGATTTACTATAATAAACAGCCCATTCTTCATGTGCGGTGGTTTGGGGGATGGTCTGCCATTTCATTTTTGAATGTAAACATACTAGTCCTTACCACCTCACTCTCCCCTCTATCGAATCCAATTCATCGGTTTCTTAACGAACTCAGGAACGAGCTTTCGCTAAGGATGATGGGAAAGATTTGTGAATTCTCGAGGAGTATTTGTGAGAAAATTCAGAGGAGATTAGGACTTGGGTTTTTATTGTCTTGTATTAATCGATTCTTCATTTATGTTATTATTCTAGCATAGCTTCTAGTTGTTGTTTTTTATGTCGAATTACAGCAATTAAAAATTACGTTTCTACTCATGTGTTTGATTGATCTTCTAGTGACATTTTTTTAGCGGTGTCCTGTCATAGGGGTAGCGCATCTTCCCCGTGATCTGGGCTTCCCGAGTTCGAGTCCAGGTTCGAGCATGATTCTTCTTCTGTGTTCTATCTGTGAATTGTTTGAATGTTATCCTATGTAAGAAGGAGTTGTCCAAGCGAAAGAGTTTAGTTTAGTTATATTAACGTCCCGTTTAAAGCAACACGAGGGACGGACCTCGTAATTTTGAACCACGGTCAGATGACGAGGATGACACCTGAACTGCCCCCCCCCTCTACATAGCACGCCACACCAGCGGGAGGACATTTGGCCTGACAGATTTAACATGCAACAGACCCCCTCACACGACGGTTCTTCGGTGGAATCGAGTCTCGAACCTGAAACCCTCCGGTCCCGAAGCCTAGACTTTACCACCGGGCCACCGCGGCCAAGCGAAAGAATGATGCTTGAGTTGTAAAGTCGTACTCTTGGCCCTAGATGGCGCTAATGAGCAAAAACGAAACTCTCATTTCCGCTTAAATCGATGACAGATTTCTGTCAATGTGGTTGTAAAGTGTCATAAGTAGCAACAACATGATGCTTTTTTATGTGTTTGTCCTTCTAGATCTGCTCTGTTCTTCTACCTTGTATTTGTGTTATTCACCCATTTTTTCACTTGATGTAATATAGATATATGATTTTGGATATTGGTGTATTGTTTGATATTGCTACATGTCTATGTCTATTACGTTGATATATGTATTATGCCTACTCTGGGGACGTTGTGATATACATATTTGTTGCGCCTATATGTGTTACTGCTATCTATATGCACTTTTCAACTTAATCTGCAGAATCGGCTCGTTAGCTATTTAATATAAATATTTTATTTTAGTCAAATGAACTGCAATGTACGCTCTTATTTATCGCCCATATTTTGGTGTTGACTGCAAGCCTTTCAATAAATAAGTAACTGTTATCGCCCAGATTATCTCCCTTTTTTTTTTTTTTTTTTGCTTCTTCATTTTATACAGCTGAAAAATATAAATTAAAATATAAATGAAATATATTACAAATTATTGTGAGTACAAATTAAAATTGTATATACTAGGAAATATAATCAAAAGTGTAAATACTATTTCAGAGATCATATCAAAAAAAAATATTTTGTTTAATTTAAATATTGACAAAAGCAAGTGTATCGTATGTTTTAATGGGAGAAACAAATAAGTTTGAGCTCCATTGAACTTTATTTTGACTTGAAATTTAACCATTTTTCGTGTATAAAAATAAAAACATATTTTATTTCTCGGTAAAGAGCTATTTATATAGAAAGTCGGATTTATCAAGTAAAAGTAAGGTGTACTCACAATTTTTTGAGCCACTCTATATATTATGATATCTCAATAAATACAATGAATACCAATAAGAATCTAATCTCCAAATATTGCTGATGCTGTTTTAATATTCTTTTAATATTTTATCATTCATAGAATTGGTAAGTTTTATAAATTTATTTATTTGTCAAAGGGAAGGATTTTTTTTTTAATTTATGGCTCCCTTTAATCTCTTTAAGTCTAGGAGTCCTAGTTTGCTGCCTTGGAGGAAATTCAACCAACGTGTATTATCTAATCAGTTAGATTCATTCATTGGCCCTTTCATAACTGACCCAACACAACCAGACGTGTAAATTCTATCTTAGTAAGTCGATTTCTGTTTCAAACTGGAGATGTAAAACAAATTATTATCAAGGATGCTCTCGCTTTACATTCTGAAGTAGAAGTACGTTTGAAGTAGAAATCGCTTAGTCAGTATGGAATTTCTATGGCCCTATGGGCCATGTCAGTAGTGAAAGAATTAAGACGAACTGTGTTCGCCTAAATCAGTGATTCCCAAAGTGGTCTATATCGACCCCTAGGGGTCTATGACAACCTGCAAGGGGTCTACGTCAGCGAAAAAAAATTTGGGGGTCCATGAAATGAAAATGGGGATCCACGATAGTAAATCTCAACACATACACTGATAGTACCTATTTACTCACAGAGACAGACTGGACATCATTAGCCGAGGAGATTTAAGATTAACCCTTACAAAATTGCCGCCAAATGTTGATAATTTATTGTTAAAGCATCAGGCTCATCCTTCTCATTAAAAATATTGACTTTTTGCTTATGTTAGTTTATTTTATGTTTATTTCATGTTACATAGATTTTACATAACAGATACGAAATTTTATTTTGAGTAGTATAAATTTAAATTCAATTAATAAATGTATAAATTAACATGTGTTTTTACTTTAAGTTTTTAACAGTAAACTTCACTACAGTTAGAAATTTACAGGAAATCAATATCAGGTAAGTAGGGGGTCTATTCAATACGGAAAAACATGGTAAGGGGTCTACGACACAAAAAAGTTTGGGAAACACTGGCCTAAATTATCGAAACCATCATAAAATCTCTAAATTATTTTGTAAATTTTAATACCATAATGATCTGATTATAGAATTTCAACTTTATACTGATTAAACTTGGAAAAAATAAAAAATTGAGAAAAAAAGAGCAAAAAGCGATATGACTCTTGAAAGGAAATTTTAAAAGTTTTAAAGCAGCGTTAAATTAATTTTTGTACAGTGATATTTCAGAAAGTAATCATTGGCTTAGTTTTAAATTTATCAATATTCAAATTAAATTTTTAAAAATCTCTAATATGTGCACATTCTCACCCTTAAAGGTGTACATGTACTAGATATGATAGTTGTTGGTCAAAGCGTCTGAACTGCACAACGCCAACACACACACACACACACATTAATCTTTATTATTAGCATAGAAGAATTAAATCCATTTATTGGCATGCAAGCGAGTTTGAAATTCTAGACTTGCAATGATATTGAAGTTTCCATTATCATGAGCAGACCAAATTATAATGTTGATAATCTCATTATAGCTTTAAAATTTCTCGACTTTCTTCCTAGATACCTCACTTCCCTACTTCATTTTAAAGTGAAATGAATTGCATGTTGCTAACATAAGTGTTTCAATCCCATAAATCAGGATCTCCGTCATCCTGACCTTTAAACTATCATAACCAAATCAATAAAAAAATTAATCTTTTTTTATTCGAAACAGTGGGTTATAATGCTAGAATAAACCAAAAATCAGCATTTTTATATTTTCTTCAACATTATGGAAATGCGGATAAAAGCCTACAGGAGAATAGTAAGACGCAGATTTATTTATACCCTTTATAACCTTAATGTACTTTATGAGACCCTTCTTATAATAGTTGTTCACGTTTATTTTCACATTTTTCAAGATACTTTTAATTTAATCAATATGTTTATAATTTATTTTAGAAAAAAAAATATTTTATTAAATTAGTAAAAATATCTATGTTTATATTGATTATTTCTTATATGTGTGAAGGGTGATCCAAAAAAAGTTTACAAAGAAAAGGAAAAATACTTTATTAACAATAACCATATGATACAAATGGTAATTAAGGCACCTATGCAGTGATCATTTCTCAGCATAATCACCAAACCTGTTGAAACATTTATCACACCACAATTTGTTTAAACCGTTCTTGGTAATAAGCAGGTCCCTAGCTATTGAGCCAGTTCTCGGCATCTTATTGAACATCACTGCCCGATATGAACTTTGTTTCGGATAAATGTTTTTTCATTGCCGTGAAAGGAAAATAGTCACTGGGAACCAAATAGGGACTTCTTCTTCTTCTTGCATACAGCCGACCATCCCTCCACCACTGAACGTAGCAATATCGACAGGATTTGTTGTGATCGACTACCAAATAGGGACTGTATGGGTGGTGGCTCCAAATCTTCCATCTAAACGTTTCCGTATTGCGATTTCCCACTTGCTGTCAGCTCGCTTCCAAATAATACCATTTTTCCAGCTGTTGTCAACTCATTGCTTCGCTTCAGTACACTTCAACGATTTGTCTGTGACTGTCTAATAGGGGACATATTCTTTGCGCACTGAAATTGTATCGCGGCTCGCACCTCTGTGCGAGACCACTTCATCGAAATCTTTCTAATTACTTGAAAGCAATTTGTTTTTATAGTATATTTGATAACCTATATTCTTTGCTTACATTGGAAATTTTCGAGCAATTTTGTCAATTTTACCATGTTTTAGCACATGTTTTCGAAACTACTGTTGACATTTGAATATTTTCATGTTCTTGTTTTTAACTTATAACCATATGCATGGCACAGTTTAGCCAGATATGGCTCTTGCGCAAAAAATCCCAAAATCCCATACCATACCAGACCCTGAACTGCAACCAGATGATGAAAACGGCATCTGAGCTGGCGTCCCCATTCTTCTACATTCCCACACCGCACTACCCGGAAGATATTTGCACCAGATGGATTCATTGCACACCAGACTCGTTTACACGACTGTTCTTGAGTAAAATCAGATTTCGAATTTGCCACTTTTCTGTTTCGAAACTGGAACCTAAACCACCAAACCTCCATCGTAATTGCATGCAAGTTCTCGTCTATCATTTTTCTAAACTCGAGATCTTGTCTTAGGTATTAATATTGACTTCCAAATGCAACGATATAATGGAACATCTAAGGATGAGACAAAACTATCTGGGTGATGATTTAAAATTTCATTAGATTCAATTATATAAAGTGACAAAAACTCTTATAACTTAGTGTAAAAATGCCGAAAACATATCTCAACTTTTGGATCGAATAAACATAAATGTAACAAAATTTTTAAGAATGCTTCAATGGATAAATTCACAAATTTTTTGAAATTATTTTTAAAGCTAAATTCACATAATTTTTAAAAATGCTTCAATGGATAAATTTACATAATTTAAAAAACATTTTAAAGGCTAAATTTATATAAATTAAAAAAAAGACTGTAATGGTTAAAGTCAGAAACAAATTTCAATGGCTAAATTAACAAAATTTCAAACTTTACTCAAGTACTGGTTACTACTCACTTGAACTCCTAACGACCGGTAACTATAGTATTACATTGAAACACAATCTCCACCGCCACTAATAGCCACGAAGATTTTGACAGACCACTAATAGAATACTAAAATCCCAATTAGCTCCCAATATTCTCTAGCTGTTCCAAAGTGAAATGAAATAAAGTGCGTCACAGTGGGAGTGAAATGAACTTTTGTGACGTATTCTCTTCCCGCCCACTCTCTTTTCAAAAAATCTCCTTCTTCGGAAGAAAGTGACCGATTTGACTTTGAGATTATTGTTTCCACTTTAAAAGAGGAAATAAGTCTTTTGCTGGATCCATCATTATTTACATTCGCCTGGAAATAATATCTAGGAATATGATACCTTCTGTTATAGGCATAAAACAGTTGTCGAGAAAATATATTTTAAAAAATAGAGCTCTCTATATATTTGTCTCAACATATTAGTAGAAATTTATACTCAACTCTATAATATGCATTATTCAAACTCTTAAACGTTATTAATTACTAATCAGAAAAGTTCAAATATTACTAATCCGAAAAGTTCAACATTTTTAATCTCAAATATATAAAGAACTCATTGAGCAAATAACCTATAATTGGCCGTTGAAGAAATATTGACTTTTCCAAGTTCATACTGACTAATAACTGAAGATAATAAATTTTATTCTAAGAAATTGATAAAGTTAAGATACGTAAACTAAAAGATCCTTCATATTAACTTAACACACAAATGAACGATGAAATTAAGCAGAGAAATATGTTTACGAATTCCATAAAGCAGTAGGAGTGGTCTCTCCAATCCCTTCTCGCATACTTTCTCAAAAAATTGTCATCTATGACAGCACCTTGCACGATTTTGTTGTACAAGCAACGAAATATTAACCCTTGGTGAGAATTTAGAGTCTTTTGCTAAATCTAATGCATATTATTGTGCATTAATGCATTATGCGAGAAGGGATATGTGCAATAATGCCAATTTTCGACGATTAATCTTTAGCCATGCACTTAATATTATCCAAAAATCGAATTTGTGTTTTAAATTCGTTTTTTCCCAACAGATTAAAACCAAAATTTGCCACAAAATTTACAAAATCCCATACCAAATTTTATAGAATTAAATAGTTGAGTTTTTGAGTTATACGTTTACATGTTACAGATCGATAGACGATGATCCCCTGTTTGGATTTAGATCAAAATTTGATAGGTGTCTACATTATAGATGTTAAATATGTGTACAGAATTTTATATATCTAACCCTTTTTGTTTTGTTATAATCGTATTAACTTATGTAAGAACCGCCAGATAGAGATTTCTTCTAAACGTATTTCGCTCAAAGTTTGACAGAAATCTGTAAATTTGGTACAAAGATCATGTATCAAATTTTATGCATCTATCTCAAAGCATTTTTGAGTTATCTTTCTCACAAACAAACATTTTCAAAATGATTTTTTCAAACTCACTGAGATCTAAAACAATTGAGATTCATTCAAAATCTAGAATTCAAATTTTGTTGACGATTACAATGCTTTCTCTATATTACGAGAAAGTAATAAGCAAAAATGTCAATATGTATAATTCGTATTTAACTTTTTGAAAATGGTGATAATGCAGAAAGATGCAACAGCAGTGGAAAGTCTTTAGCTCAAAAACTAGAAATGTTGCACAATTTTTAAAAAAAATTCTTAAGAAAATGCAATTGAAAAACAATTTTAAAGCAGCAAGAGTGGTTAACCAAAACCGCCTCGACTATTTCCCAATCAAAATGAAACCATTTCCTCTACAACAAGAGCACAAACCTCGCGAATGTTCAAATTTTTATTTTCGGAATCATGCACATCAACTTTATGAAGCAGAAGAAAAAAACAAAATAGTATTGTGAACGCCTTTTTATTAGATAATTTAAAACAAAAATTAATGCACATCTAGAGTTTTGGTAAATATCGCAAACTAGATTTCATTTACTTAAATTGAAGTGCTTTTGAGCTACCAAGTTTACACGCATGTGAATATACAAGTTTACACGCATGTGTATATATTCCTATAGAAGGTTAAACTTTTGACAAACTTAGTTCAGAATTTAATGCAGATCTTCTCTTTTGATGTTAAACCGGTTTACTAATTTTGATTCACATACCACTTTGTATTTTTTAGTAATCGTGTTTAATCAGGAATCGGAGATAAATACAAACAAATTTCACATTTTTTCGTTCAAAATTTGAAAACAATTCTACAATTATGTTGTAAAGACCATAAATAACCTTTCATTTGTTTATCTCTAAGGATTTGAGATATCTTGTGTATAGACATTTATAAACAAAAATTTGTTTTCACTCTGAGAAAAATGAAAAATATAAGAGATTTGTCATAATCAGGGGTCGTATTTTTTTTACGATTGTACTATTTTTTCTTTGTATACTTCGAAAAAAGAATAGTAAAGTAAGATGAAATTACTCTAAAATAAAATAGAGGATCTGAAAGAAAAAAAAAACTTCTCTTATATAATTAATGTTTGTAATTATTATAATCTGAATTGAATATTAGAAAATATTTTCATAGAAAATAGTGAATAAAGAGTATTTATTTCAATGACTAACTACATTAAACGGGAAGATATATGCATTAAACCAAGTAACATGAGAGCGAAATATAACTATCAGACGTAAAAATTAGCGATAGAGAAATGGAGGAAAACAAATCAACAAAATTGAGGTATCTTTTGGATGGAAGAAAGGAACGAAAACATCTATTCCCCCGGTATTCATAAAACAACAGCTACTGAATTCGAAAAAGGAGAGACGCAGTTCTTCATTTTCCACTAAGTCACTAAGAACGAATTTTGTTGCTTTCCAATACTATTCAGTATGCAATCCGGTCATATTTCTTTCTACTTGTTGATTCATTTTGGGTCTTCTTTCGATGTCTTTATTGTATTTTTTCCACATCCGTGACTATTAGGGTAAAAATAATTAAAAAATACAATAAAAATAAAATTGAAAGCGAAAGTAAAGATAAAATAATTTTAATTATGATAATTCCTATCACTGCAAACCAAAAATATTATGAAAGACAGAAAATGGCATACTTAATTCTAATTAGTATGCAACATGATATTACGCATGTATTGAGAGATAGCAGTAGCATCCAGCATTTGTTTGTACAAAACTATACACAGGAGCACATTTCACACAGCTATACATTTCAGAAAGTTTTTTATATAGTCAGTTTGAAAAAGCTGCTCAAATGATACATGGTTTTTATAAGAATGTTTAAAATTAAGTTGTATGCAATATTATGGAATAATAAATTTTTTTATTATCATGCGTTTTCGACTATAGACTTCAAACTTTAGTACATACAAAATTCCTAAAAAACTTAAAGGGAAAATTTCTTAAGATTCGTGGAAAGTATCTTATGATTTAAGATTCCCTTTGCTTTGGCATATTAATTTTAGAGAACTCAACGTCGATTTAAGCCGATTTGAGTTCTCTTTTACGAAGAATTATTTCTATTCCAAGAAAGAATCTTAATACAGGAAAAAATGCCCGAAAATATTTCATTTAGAAATTTTATTTATTTGACTGATCTAACTTTCAGTTACAGTTAAATTGTTTAAGTTGTGTTAATAAAGTCCTTCTTTCCTTTAACAAGCAAAATACTTTTTATGTTGCTTTTTTCCTTTTTATACTACGTAAGTAGGCTTAGTAGATATTATTAATATCAGTAATAATTAATGGAATTTAAGTCCAGTCATAGTCACTTGTAATATAACATCTAAATCTATGTTGTCATACTATGAGATATTAATAAAATCTTTCCTCTATATTTGAATTGTTAAAGAATTTTTATCTCCGTTTTTTCATTCTGATTAAATTTGACTTATTAGAGATGTTGCCAATATTATTTTTTAATAATGGAGTTAAAATGATATTGTTGCATTCAAAAATAATGTGCATGTTACATCACAGCTAACTATTTTTTGCCATACATTGAGCTTTATAAGCATATCATTTTCCATCTTGAAAGTTCTAAATTAATTTCTAAAATTAAATTTTTGAATACGTATTTGTTCGTGTTATTTTATCAAAATAACTTTTCAAGTTTTCCAAACATATTTTTACCTGTTTAAAGATGTTTTATATTTTTAACAATGCCGTTTCCTGAAAAGAAAATAGTGTTTTCAATACAATAGCAAATTTTATTTCAAAGTGAAATAAAATATTTAACATAAATTGTCATCACAGTCGCTACTAAAGCACACAAAGTTGCTTTTATTACTAAAAAATAAAGTACTAAAAAATTAAATGTATAAAAAGGAGGAATTAAGGAAAAAATTATAAAAGTTGCAAAAAATAAGATTACTTATACTCATTTTCCAGTTACTAAAATATGCTCTTTGTATTTTATAATATTAGAGGGGCTTTCCTGAAATTCATACTAAAGTTATTCTTAATATTTTATTAGACCATTCTTCATAATCGATTCAACAGCATTATATTGGCTTTGACATGTTTAAAAATATTCGAATTAACTTTAAGATTTTTTTCCTAAATGCTTAAATACATAAAGTAGAAGAATCGAATCTAACAGAACTTTACAATTAATTACACTAAGTGTGGAATCCTGCTTCACCGTCACATAATTACAATTTATTTGCTATATGTTTGCACCAAAAAAACCTTACATAACTATGTTATATCAATTTATTAATATTCATACGAAGCAATTTTTTTACAGCAATATTGTTTATTACATTTGATACATGCATGTTGATTTCAAAATCATTTATAATCACTAAAAAGTCCAAGTTTATTAATAAAAATTTGTAAATAAACATGCCCAAGGATTTTAACCTAATCTTTCACATATTCAATTAAATACCGTCCCTCGGTTCAGACGTTTCCTGGCAACTATGGCGGGCGGAAGATCACGGTATATGTCTCGAAAATCCAGACACCAAACGAGACGCTTCTCGGAGAAGAAAAGGCGCAGAGAATATTAATTCCTGCGTTGGATGAAAAGGCCTGCGGATCAATTGGAACTTCTTCCTTCCCACTCCTCCTCATTCCTTCACGTAACCAACTGCCAGGTTTAGTCAAATCTCTCTTAAGGAAAAGAAAAACATGTTAAGTCTCACGCAAAACTAAAATGCAGCGGTTTTGATATTTAGTATTCGATTGAAGAAGAATCATTTGACCGAAAACGAGTTAAACTGTGGGAGAAATACTGTTTTATTGTTTGGTTAAAACGAATTGTTCGGGCTATTAATTGAATACGAATACTTCTTTTTTCTCTCTGTTCTAAGAATATACAAGACATATTAATAAATTCGGTTTCAATTTTGTATAGAATGGAAATATTGTGAATTCAGATGTCTAGTTGTTTAAAAAAAAATAACACATTGCTACAGAGATAAAAAATTACATTTAATTGAAAATTGAAAGAGAAAAATCGTTTGCTGCTTCAAAAATCATCATCATTTGAGAAAAAGAAATTTTTTTGTGTTTATAAAATGTATAAAATTCTTGATTTAATTTTTTTTTAATGAGTTTATTTTTTACACAATTGAATAATTATAAATATATTTAAGTTATTAAAAAACTTAATTGCATTCATGATTTTTCAATAATTAATTGTAATATCTAAATACTGAAAGAAGAATAAACATTTACTGTTTCCCTTTTCTTACTTGCCTGATTAAATTACTTAATAATGGGGTTTTTATTGCAAATTACATTTAAATGTAAAAATGAAACAAAATAAAGAATAAATATCAAATGACCCATCAGAGCATAAAGCATAAGAAATCTTAGATTTATAAATTAAAAAGAATAAAAGAAACTAGTAAAGCGTAAACTCTTATATTTCTAGATAAGTTGTTATAAGAAAGTACCTCTTTCGAGAGAAATCTGAAGAAAATAAACTTGCAACGCTAATCGCAAAATACAAAATAATTTACAAATTTGATTTGATTTATTATTTCTAATTTATGTGCTAAGAATTCTAGTATTTATACGTGTGTGCTGGCTTAACTATTATTTGCATAAAATACGTTTTATAAAAAGGGCAAATGGTTAAAAAGGAGACACACGCAAAATCATCACGATTGCCGTGCTGGATTGCATTGTTAATAAAATTATATAGTTAGCTATTTAGCAAGATTATTTTCCTTCTAATATCCAGGACATTTGGATTTTTTTTCAAAGAAAAAAGGAAATTCAAAGCGCAACAAAAGTTGCTGAACTGTGAAAGGCTTTGGAATGGAACTAATGCTATAGACCTGTATGCAGAATTTTAGATAAATTGATTTTAAAAAGACTGTGAAAGAAGACGTGTCCAAGTTATGAAAGAGTTATTTGTGTAAAATCTGATTCTACAACATTTGCACACAAAAGAAAATTCTTGTATTGTTGTGTTTATTTGAAGTTATTGCAATTTAAACTTCCAAATAATATATTCAATAGGGGGGTATCGTATTTCGACATACAGAAAAACAATATGAAATAAATAAAGTTTATCTTTCCTGTGCTATGTTTAACAGAGACAATAACTTTAAAGTTGAATCTTAAGCTAATACAAAAATTAATCAGTGTATATTTTATTTGAAATAAATAATTTTTTTCCATTTAGATCAAATATCTGAATAGTCAAAGACACGATAATAATTAAACAAATTGTTTGAGACTTTTAACTATTTATTATCTTTAAAGTTATTTAAATGTTTTTCCTTAATGAATTACGAAGAATGCATAAATAAATGTTATCGATTGAAAAGCTTAAGATTTAATTGAATTTTCCATGTTTTCCTCGAGCTTCATCGCATTAAATTTAATTTACGTGCATCCTCCATGCTTCATTCCATTAAAATGATATTAAAGGATATTAATCATCAGAATAAAAAGGAATTAGGATTTTTAAAAAAATTTCTTTATTAGTTACATTTTCAATTTCATATTTAAGTAAATTTGATTGAATCTTAGAGGTTGAATAAACTGTAATGAGTGTCTGACATTTTGCTCTTGATCCATATATATAAACCAAGATAAAAGAACAAATGCTTTTTCCTGGTTTTTCGAAGGGTTGTGAGAATGATGGTTTGGTTTCTGATCTGTATTTAGTAACTGGTTGGGCGTTTGAAAAATGTCTGTATCATCCATGAGTTTAGTACCTAATATTTTTTACCTAATATTTTTTTTATTGATCAGAATCTCTATTTCATATACTTTATGTATGGGAACTAAAGGATATAAATTTGTCATTTAAGGATGTTCGTCTAAATAGAGAACGGATATTTCGGGTTTGTTCATAAGCAAAATCATCCTTACTCGTGAGAAGTTAAATCATAAAGTGAATTCAGAGCAATTTTCCGTGTTTCATCGCATCGCTAAATGAGAGGTCAAAATTTTCAGAAATCTCCCTTCATCTCGAGAATGTAATTGAGTTTTTGCGGCTTCGTAATTCTAAAACAAATATTCCCAAGTATTTATTTCCTCACATTTCTCAAATTTACAAAAAAAGAAAACAGCTGCAAATTTTTTTCCATATTGTACGCATTATATTATTGTATATAGTGCACTATTATCATGAGGTAATTATAACATAGCATTGTATGTTTGCCATTTTATGACGTTATTCTACGTTAAAATTAGATCTTCTAAATCCTGTCCATTCTTATTCGTTGTATGTTAGAATCCTACAGCGAGTTATATAGCAGTTGTCCAAAATTTGTTGTGCTGCTAGATAAGTGGTCAAAAATTTTTGAAATCTCTCCTCATCGTGGGAGTTTTATATAAGCTTCTTAATCTCTTGTTTGCAAAACAAATATTCCCAAATCCAAAATCAGATTATCAATATGAAAATAAAACAACTTTAAATGATTTTTCTATGATGACGGATTGCATTATCGAATTGTGGATTACCATCTCGAAGTGCTCTATGGTAAAGCATAATGGTAAAGTACCAGATCTTTACTTTCGTGAGAGTAGATTATGATTAAAAGGATCCAGTGAAATAATCTATGTAGCTTTCTGCTATCTATATTTTTCTTTGATATTTGCATGTTCACCTTTGTTTCAGAGAAGTACCGTTTTCACAAACATGTTACTTTGACTAGTTGTGTTTTTTACTAGTATGGTATTAAAGATCTGAAATGGGTAGGTGTGTATTTGTGTAGTGCCTATTGTGCCAATATTTCTTTCAAAATTTTAGGTTTTGGGCAATAATTTGAGTACTTTGTACTATAATGTTCTTAATACGGTACATGAAATTCTCAAATCTATTTCATACTTCGTTCTTCGTTAAATAACGTTGATTCGTGTCACATTTTTTATCAACACTTCAATCATTTGATTTCCAGAACAAAAAAATGAGAGAAAATACGAATATCTTCAAATTTAGTATATCACCTTAGCGGGTTAGTTGGTTAGTTAAGGTTTTGTGGCACAAGAGCCATTTCTGGCCATGCTGCGCCAAACATATGGTTGGAGAGATACAGTACAATTCTTAAATTTTTAAAAAGGTAAAATTTATAAAATTTTATATATCTGGAGATAAGAAGTTTTTCTAGTTAAATAAGATGGAAAAAACCAATTTCTTTTAAGAAGGTAAAAATATTTGCATAGAGATTTCTCCTAATATTTTCTCCTAAGTCCTCTATCACCTTAGAGGGAATAGAGGACTTAGTTGTGATCTTGATTCATTCTACGAAATTTCGATATTCGGGAAGTAGAAATCGTAATTTTAATTCAATTTCCGAAATTTATAATATGAATAGCTAGAAAATCCCAATAACCTTTTATCCAGAATGAATTCCCAGAATTCATCGAGGTGGGCGGAAACAATAATTCTGAGTAAACATTAGAAACATTTTAACTAATTAATAAATTATGAATGTATTTCAATATTATTTCGTTTCTTTATCTCTTTATTTCTTAACAATATAATTCAAAGAATTGAAAGGGTTATTTGACGTACTTGACTTCCATTTATGATTAGATTTTTAGTCTAAATGATTTTAAACTTTTTAAGCCTGCGAATCTTTTCAAGGTGAATAAAAATGCACACTCAATTTCTGTGAGAAAATTTTTTCCATGAAATTAGAATGAAAAATGACGAAGAAAATGATGCAGCCATTGTGCAAAATTCAATAACAATTAGTATTTAGAAAATTTTAATCATTTTATTCGTTATTTTTCTTTGTTTTTACAACTTGTGCTTAAACACAACTGTTAAAAGAAGAAAGAAAAAGTTATGAGGGTAATTTCGTGGCTTCTACATTTTCTACTTCAGCAAAGCAAGGCACAGAGCAAAAGAAACTCGTCAATTCAGAAGCAAACACTATTTCAAAAGCATTTCACACAAAAAAAATACAATTAAAATACAATTCTTAAAACAACTTACCTCTAAATGCACCCCATATTTTATTACCTGAATGGCAATATAGAAAGTAAAGAGTATCCTAAAATTAACTCAAAATTTGAATTTACCGCCATTCATGCAGAAAAGGGCTTGCAACCCTATTTTTAACAAACCATTTGGCCGTTGATAATTTAGAATGTAAGAAAATGAAGTGTTATACGACGGAAAGGCTCGTTTTCATTATTGAAGATTACTTCAAAGATAATGAAAGTATGGTGGCCTTAGTTCAAAAATTTAATAATTGGACTTCTTGATCGTGGGATTTAACACCATTGGATTTCTTTTTATTAGGTTGTTTGAACTCAAAGATTTATGGCAACAAACCCACAATAACGCGTGAGTTGAATTAGTAATTCCAAGTTTGCATCAAAAACATTCAGCAGCATTTATGCAAAATGGTCATGATAAATTTCTAGAAAAATGTGCGTATGTGTCTTCAAAACCATGTTGATAACTTGGCAGTGTTATTCCATACGAAACCCTATCCTCTGCACTTCACTATTCAATAAAAATAAACCAATTCAAAGAAGAAAAAAAGTTTTTTAATTTAATTCGAATATTGCGTTAACAAAGTTGTTCTATCGTATAGCGCTCCATTTTTACTAATCCTAAACTATCAGCTGTCAAATGGTTTTCCTTAATATGGTTTCCAACACTTTACTGCAGGAATGGTGACAAATTCAAATCTATCGTTAAATCTGGGATATTCTTTATTTAGGCTACACCTGGTCTGCTAACATGTCCAAACACCAATTACACCCATATTCAAATAAGAAGGTTAGAGTAGTTTTGTAATGAGAAAATTTTGACTGCTAACATGTCCAAACACCAATTATACCCATATTCAAATAAGAAGGTTAGAGTAATTTTGTAATGAGAAAATTTTGACTGCTAACATGTCCAAACACCAATTACACCCATATTCAAATAAGAAGGTTAGAGTAATTTTGTAATGAGAAAATTTTGACTGCTAACATGTCCAAACACCAATTACACCCATATTCAAATAAGAAGATTAGAGTAATTTTGCTATGAGAAAATTTTGACTGCTAACATGTCCAAACCCCAATTACACCCATATTCAAATAAGGTTAGAGTAATTTTGTAATGAGAAAATTTTGATATTTTCTTGAACTGATCTCCAAATAATTTTAACTTATGTACTTCCTGTATATTAATTTCTATTCTGTCTTCCTTTTCCGTTTATGTTAATTTATCTATTTTTCCTTTTTGTTAATTTTGAAGCTTTCAATGTAAAAAAATAATCAAATTGGAATTGAAAAAATGAGAAAATAAATAATTTTAAGAGGTGCTGGAATTCTGCAGCCCTTCTGGAGGATATGCTTCCGCCTAAATGTGTAAATAAATAATACTATAATACGAGGAATGGTTGTCAAGTCGAAAATCGCGCCAGAATTAATAAACTCCGGTAAACTTGGGGATATGGGGTTTTTGGCCACGAGGAATCGATTGGTGCCGGTTTTGAAGCGCTACGGTCGAGCAGTTCGGAATTACAGATATGATATTTTCAAACTTTATTAGTTCGCCATAATGGCTATAGATGGCAGCACTTAAATTTTCTTTGTCTATTGCCTAATAGGTTTGTACCATTTCTTTAATTGTATAATTTTTTGTTATCAATTACATTTTATTTCCTATTACTTTTCAAACTTTACCTTTGTATAGAATACTTCCCTTTCCAAACTCTAACTTTGTTTAGGATAGTTTACAATGGTGCACTTTAGCCGGTTATCTTTTCACCAATGGTTTCACAAATTTTCTTATGGCATGTATTGTTTTGATAAATCACAATTGAAAATTTAAATCTTCGAGTTAGCTTCGATACCTGTTTTCTCCGAGCGGAGCTCGGTCACCCGCTGGTAAAATATTTAATAGAGAGTTTCCATAAGCCGGAGAATTGCAGATTTAAATATGTGGTATCGTTTTATCATAAATTTCTTGAATTTAATTCAGATCTTCGATTCGTTTTATTTCTTTAAGAAAATATATTAATTAAAAGGGATTATTAGATAGTTTATTATTCTTAAATATTTATTTTTGAATGTATACAAACAAGGTTAAAAACTGCAAGCTGATAAAAATATATATTATTACATTCATTTTTGTTTTGGTAATTTGAATGTAAAATGTCGAATGGCTCATACAGATTATCATGTATGCATTTATTATTCCAATTGCAAAAATAAGTATTCTTTCTTTCATTTTTCATTCTCTTGTAAAAAATTTTCTTTGGGCATGAAAATTAATTTGAGGTTTTTGGTTACGGAAAAGATGGATTCCAAATGTAAGTAATTGTATTAAAAAAGATCATGGAGGATTTAAATTCGCAATTAAAAACTTTTACTATTCTATTTCAAGACGAATCCTATTTCAAAATTTAAATTGTTTTTAGTAATTAACTAAATGCTTGTTTCATATTAGTATTATTAACTAAATGTTTTATCCATATTAGAATTAGTGATTAACTAAATGTTTTATTCATATTAGAATTAGTGCTTAACTAAATGTTTTATCAATATTAGAATTAGGGCTTAACTAAATGTTTTATCCATATTAGAATTAATGATTAACTTAATGTTTGTTTCATAAAGTATTAATATCTTATGAAAAATTTAGCTTTTTGAAGTATTAAAAAACGTTTGGAAAGTTTATATATTTTTTAAAAATGAGAAATATTTCAATTTTTTGTTGTAATAGATTTTCTTATTTTAATTTAAATAAAGTTACAGCTCATAGACAGATTTCCTGCATTGTATTGTTTCAAATTAAAGAACCTTTTATTTTAAAAATATTAGATACATTTGATATGTATTAACTTTTACTATAAATATCAATAATATTAGATTTTGCGCAAAAATATTAAAGTGTTAGTGAAGGCCTTTTGGCCTTCACTAGCAATTTAATATCAATTGACTAACACTTATTGTTAATTGAATAATACTTACTATTAAATGAACAATTAATTTTTTTATTAAAAAATGAAAATAAATTTATCCAGAACAATGCTGGATACAATTTTAATATTTTTACACAAGAAGTTTAAAAGTTTAAATTTGTGTTTTTCCACATGTGCTTCGAACCAATAACTTTTTTAATTCTACATTTTTTTATTTTAATTTAATTTTTTAATTTGGTTAGGTTTTATTGTATTCATTTTTTTTTTTTTTGAAATAGAAATTATAAATTTGAAAACTAAAAAAATGGCAAAAAAGATAAAAATTAGGAGGAGAAAGGGTTTTATTTCGTTCCAGTTAACATTGCTTGCTATAAGGAGGGACATTCTTTTAAGCAGAACTAATTGCATATTATTAATTTCTTATAAAATAAGCAATATTTAAAGCCCTCTTTTATGTCTAAAAGTAAAAATTATTGTAATTTACATGATTTTCTATTTGACAGGTTTCAATATGTAATTCATTTATATAAAAATTATAAAACGTTTGATAAAGCAAATACAAATTCACCCACCTGGTATGGAATTATATATTTTAGTTGATTAATTTAATCTATTTAAAAAACTTTCAGAGCTTAATAATTAATTAAAATAGTTATTTTCATCGTGAAGACTGCAGAATTTTAAAAATCCTGACCATTTGTATAATAGTGCAAAAGCGTGGGCAAAATTCCATCTTTACAAACATGAAACAAACCGAGAAAAATAAAAATGTGTTAAAAACCAGATCTGATGTTGACTGGCACCACTTTGTCGAATTACAACCTGATCAATCAATCTAGGCAGGACTCTCTGAAATATTCTCTTGAATTTAAAAAAAACTGCATTTGATTGAAAGACTCTGTCAGTAAGTCACACATTTTCTTGACTGCATCCTAAATGGCTGACTTTTTTTTTAAGTGAACCAAATTCTGGCGTTCCTCGTGACTGAAAAGTCATGAACTTTGCTAGACAGCAGTCTACTTCTAGTCTTTTAAACAGTCTGATTGTACTACTTAAAAGACTTTAGGGTTGAAGACGAGCAATTGGTGCCGAACAACATGCAGAAAGCGTGCCAAGTATTTCGAACGACAATGCGAGTTTGTGCTAGCTGTTCGTCACTCTGTGGTGAGGGGAAAAAAAGAATGAGGAATGGTTGGCGGCTGAAATATTCATTGCCGTTAGATTTTAAGATCCATCACATATATGTAATAATGTAAGCGCTTCTTTCAAGCAACCGTAGTTTTTCCCATAGGTGTATAAACTAAATGAGAAAAGCGTTTTCAATACAACTTCTTGTTAAAATACAGATAAACTTCCCCTATGAACAGCATCGTACAATGCAAACGGGTGGATGGATTGCAATGAAATTTGGTATATAGACCATACAAGAGCTCTGCTCACGAAATTTTGGATTAAAAAAAAAGTATTTCTAAAATGGTCACCAGACAGCGCATTTTCTAGATAAACATTAATCTTAACACAATAGAGGATCAAATCGGAATACAGAAACAATATTAACGTTCATTGACTAGTTTCTGAACACCTTATCATCGAAAAATAAAGGTAAGAAAAGATAGCTGTAAGTTGTTTGAGAAGAACAGTTTAATTTACAGAAACAAGAACAGATTAGAGCGAAATTGCATTAGAGGAGCAACTACTAATCGTGTTCAAGATGATGTAGTGAAAGATTCTCTTTGTGATCACCCACATTCACCTGAAAAATTTGAAGTCAATGAACAGTGTGTTCAATAGCACATCGTAAATTATCTGTTGTGAAGTTTCCTACTTGAAGCTTTAAGGAGTTCTTTAAATCCTTTAACATTGCAACAAGATATCGTTATCATTACAGCTAGAAACTTCAATATAAAACATAAAAATGACTGTAAACAATCTGTTTTAATAAAACTACCTTTTCTTCGCAAACTTGTAATTTTTTTCTTATCAGTAACCTCTTTTTCTGCCTTTACATTTTATTACACATAATTCTTGTTCTGGTTTGTTAATATTGTTTCTGCATTCCGTTTTGGGCTTTTATTGTGTTAAATTTAAAGTTTCTCTGGAAAAGGCGCCCTTTGAGAGACATTTTAATGCTAATTTTTTTCCGTTCAAATTCCATGTGTGCATCTTGTATGTAATTGATATATCAAATATCACTGCAATCCGTTCTAACGTTTGCGTTGTAGGAAGCTGTCCATAGTGAAAGTTTAATTATAATCACCCTGTACCTTTAAAAATGTTTTATTGATCTATTTAATAAAATTACGAAATTAAAATTTAAAAAAGACCTCGTTAATTACAACTACTAATTCGATTTTTCCAATTTTAACTTTCTTATATCTATAGTATAGAGAAAGTAAATTAATAGTTTAAAAAATCAAACCCGTGATTTTGACGAATCTTTAGCTTTTAAAATTCCACGAGTTCGAAAAACACAGTTTTGGAAAATATCCTTTTATCTGTCTTCTGTCTGTTTGGCTGTAACAAAGATAGAACTACAAAAATTATTTCAGCTAAATGGTTGAAATTGAGTATACGATTTTAAAACCAAATTCATTGGTACTTATCAAATTGTGTGTAAAATTTGTCCAGAGGAACTTCAATTAAATTCTGCTCTAAATTCCAACTGTTCCAACATAATTTAACATTTTAGTTACAAAACAAAGACAGTTAGAATCTAAAATTCGCTACACATATTTAACATCTACAATGCAAACATCTGCCGAATTCTGAGCCAAATACAACAACGTGGCGACTGTCAGTCAGCATACTTTCAGAAACGAGTCGACGTAATAACTCAAAACCACAGGGGAAAAACATATCAAATTTGATATGGAAATTTTGGATTACAAGTTCAGTTTTGTGTCTAATTTTTTGCCACTCGATGGAAGAAATCACGTCTAAAACACAAATTCGATTTTCGGATACAATTAACTGGTTGCCTGGGAATAATTGTCAAATAATTCTTCAAGGATGATGAAAAAGATCAAAATGTTAAATTCACGCCAGAAGTTAACATTTCATAAAGCTTGAAATCATTGCCAAGTAAGATATTCTATGGCAGGACAACTTTATTACAGTACGTGCGAGACAGTTTTAAGGAGACCACTATCGCTGGTTATATCATATGAAAGTTTTAATTTCAAGTAGACTAACGTCCCTTTTTGAAGCAAGACTTGACTTACTTTGAGGCGAATTCCGCATGGATGACGAGGACGAAATCTAAACCAGCTATCTCTCTACAAATTATAGCACCAAACCAACGGATGGCCATTTGGTCCATGATGCCATATTAGTTGACCAGCAGAATAGCATATGCTACATATCTTTAGCGAACATAGAACTCTAGGACCCTGAAGCAATGGTAGCAGAGCATCTCAATTCCAGTTTTGAAAAAGAATTTTATTTATCTGCACAGTCTCTGTGTAAGGAACCTACGGTGGATATTATTATTACGGTGGAAGCTATTGATGTAATCACAACGCCAATCTAATACTATAATACGAGGAATGGTTGCCAAGTCGAAAATCTCCCCAGAATTAATAAACTCCGGTAAATTTGGGAGTGTGGGGTTTTTGGCCACGAGGAATCGATTGGCGCCGGTTTTGAAGCGCTACGGTCGAGCAGTTCGGAGTTACAGATAGGATATTTTCAAACTTTATTAGTTCGCTATAATGGCTACTTAAATTTTCAAGTGGTAACGTGCTGCCATCTATAGCCAATATGGCGAACTAATAAAGTTTCATGTTTATGCTGTTATAGGTTTATAATATGTTTCTTATGTATGTATATATGTTTGGTTTTTCTAAATAAATTTGTCAAAAATATTGAACTTCAACACACTTCAATCTTTACCTTTATTTTACCTTTGTATAGAATAGTTCCCTTTCCAAACTCTAACTTTGTTTAGAATAGTTTACAATGGTGCACTTTAACCGGTTATCTTTTCACCATTGGTTTCACAAATTTTCTTATGGCACGTATTGTTTTGATAAATCACAATTGAAAATTTAAATCTTCGAATCAGCTTCGATACCTGTTTTCTCCGAGCGGAGCTCGGTCACCCGCTGGTTTCCCTAATTCTTATTTCTCGTGACGACAAAATACTTTATCAATGGCCGTCTTTCCTCCCATTCAGTCTTCTATTTTTAATTGATATAAAAAAAACCTTAACACAATTCCCAACCTCATCAAAAATAATAAATAGTTGGATAAATATCGTCAACTTTATTCAATGTTCAATTTCGATACTTCCCATACACAGCTAACGTATAAATATACTCTATCTATATACATGTATGCAAATCTTGAATGAAAGAAACTGACTTTAAGTATTTTACATATTCTTTAGAATTTCAAATACTCTGTTCAATTTTTAGTTTTCGTCAAGATTTCTTTGCGACTTCTCTCTTTCTTGATCTTGCGAAAGCAGAACTGGAAACTGAGTAAGTGGATAAAAAGGATGAGGGGACAGGGTAAATGAAAAACAGAGCGCAAAAGGGAATTCTGATTGTATTTACTTTTAGAAAGAATTTGGAAGCCTCAGCGTTTTGATTCCGCTGGAAAATTAAAAGTCTTTGTAACTCTGAAGTTAAGGTTATGTAGCAAACTAGTTTCAGCAATTAGAAATTATTTTAAGAAAGCAACTAATTTGATATTATTACTTACATGTACATATATGGGTGCGTGTGTGAAATTTCGATTTCAAAAAATCAATCTATGATTTTTTAATGCTTTTTATAGTTGAAATTTCATGGATATACTCCAATTTTTTTTTCTTTTGTAAAGATTTCTTTATAGAAGCTATGAAAAGAACAAGGCGACGAATCTCGGAAGGAAACACGTAGAATGAGAGAAAACAAAAGAAAGAAATTTTGATTTTATACAGTTTGGAAGAAATTTGTGAATCACAACTCTTTAATTATTCGAGAAGTTTAATCTACTTATACTAACGTCCCGTTTAAAGCAATACTAGAGATTTTTTGGGACGGACCTAGAAATTTTGAATTGCGGTCAGATGACGAGGATGGCATCTGAACTCTGGAACTCCTTCCTTCATACCAAACCACACCAGCGTGGAAACTTTGGCTCGAAAGGATTTATCATGCAAGAGATCAATGTGGGTGTGTGAGAGAGGTACGCTAACTTAAATTTAATTTTTTTAATCTTAAATTGACTTCTAATAATCTAATTGATACTTTCGTAATAATCTAATGGATCCTCTCGTAAAGTTTAAATCAATTATTCTCAAAAACTCCCCTTTGAAATATAGCTACTTTAAATTTTAAAGCACGATATTTAAAATAGTCGACTTCATTCCCAGCGAAGCAGGCAAAATCGTGGCCTGTCTAAATTTAAACTCTGATTCAGTCGCTGTCCCGGTGGTACTGTGACATCATTTGGTGATACCTCCTCTCCTTGATGATGTGTCTTGAAAACAGAACATGAACAGTGAGGAAAAAGGAAAGAAAATGACGATCGCTTCATCGGTTTGAACTTTTCAAGAACACAGAAGACATTCTCGAAATTTCTGTTTCAATATTAAACTATGGAATAAGTTCAAAACTGCATTTTTGCAATTGAGTTAAAGAAACAGATTTCTTTATTTTGGTTGTTTTCTACTTTTTAATTTTAATTTATTGATTTAGTTGATGATAAATATCAATTAATGAAACTGGAAAAAATTAAAATACTATCAAATCTTGAAATATTTTTTTCTCAAATTCACTACAGTGTCAACCCATTCATCATAAGTTTTTAAATTAAGAATTAAATTTTAATTGAATTGCAATAGTCTCTCGAGTATCCGGCCCGGGAAGGGCAGATAGGATAGCAAAAAAGTCGGATAGGCCGGAATTCCATAAATTCACTTCTTTGCTCACCAATAGCAGAAAACAAAGTTTTTATTCAAAGTTCAGAGCTATGATACAAATTTTCTAACTTCTTATTGAGCACTAAGCCTTCTATTGATCTCAATGTGAACACAGCTGTGGAATCATGAATTATAGAATCATTTGACTGAAACGTGTAGTTGAAATAGAAGATTTATATAGAAGATTAATAAATGAAAGGATATAAGTATAAATTCTGTAATCCCTAATGTAAATGCATTAAATTTAAGCAACGCTGCAAATGCAACGACTTGTTTTTCTTTATTTTATTAAGATGAAAGAAATCGAGTTACTGATACTCGGAAGTGTACTGTAATTTATTGATTTTATATTAATGAATCTTCGAAAGTGCTGAAATTGTCGAACATCAAAAAAAAGGGGAAAAAATATTGGAGCTCATGAAGAAATACTAGAAAAATCGTTTGCGAGACTCCATTTTCGGCACACATAAAATAATTAACTTCAAATACACAGATGTAAAAAAAAATCCCAACACCAAGAAAAAATTATTGTACAGTAATGAAATTTTAGGAATACATTTGTCTAGGTAACATATTTAATTGATTAAAGTTTCAAGATCACAGGTAGAGCCATTGGCGAGAAGAGCCATTTCAAATGTGAAATGTTGGTACATTAGTAACCGGTGTAACCGCCAGAATTTTGAATGCAAGCATGCATTGTGTCCTACAGGCGGTCAATGCAGGGATGGTTAATGCTGGTTGTGGATGACGCTGGAGTTGTCGTCCAATGATGTCCCATACAATTGGAGAAAGATCTGATGATCTAGCAGGCCAAGGCAACATGTCGACACTCTGTAGAGCATGTTGGGTTACAACAGCGGTATGAGGGCGAGCGTTATTCTGTTGAAAAAAACCCACTTGAATGCTGTTCATGAATGGCAGCACAACAGGTTGTATCATTAGATTGACGTACAAATTTACAGTCAGGGTGCATGGGATAACCACGAGAGTGCTCCTGCTGTCATACGAAATTGCTCCCCAAACCATAACTCCAGGAGTAGGCCCTGTGTGTCTAGGCCGCAGACAAATCTCTAGCAGGCGTTCACCTGGCCTCCTTTTAACCAACAAACGGTTATCACTGCGACCAAGGCAGAACCGGCTTTCATCAAAAAACACAACAGATCTCTACTCCGTCCTCCAATGAGCTCTAGCTTGACACCACTCACGTCGCAAACGGCAGTGGTTTGGAGTCAGTGGAATGCACTGTACAGGGCGTCTGGCTCGGAGCTGTCCTTGAAGTAACCGATTTGTAATCGTTCGTTGTGTCACTGTGGTGCCAACTGCAGCTCGAATTTCAGCTGCAGACTCAGTACGATTAGCCACAGCCATACGCCGAATACGACGGTCTTCCCTCTCAGTAGTACCGCGTGGCAGCCCGGAACCTGGTCTCCTTGAGGCAGTACCTTCCCTTGACCACTGCTGCTAATACTCATGTACAGTGGATACATTCCTGCCAAGTCTTTCAGCAATATCGCGGAAAGAAAACCCGCCTTCTCGTAGCCCTACAACATGACCTCGTTCAAACTCAGTGAGCTGTTGATAATGGCTTCTTCGTCTTCTCAGAGGCCTCCTTGACTAACATTAACCCATTGCGTCAAATCTCAACTGTAAAAAACGATCACGAACCTTACAGCGCTTATTTAAAGCAAACCTCATTTACATGTTCATAGTGTCGCTACTAGCGCCACACTTACGCGCGTAGCTCGAAATTTGAATCGACGTCATCTTTCAGATGTATGAACACCAAATTTCGTTTATAAAAAACACGCCTACCAAATTTCGTTTATCTAGCACAGCTCCTTCCTAGTGTTGAGATTTTTTTTTTCCATCAGTGTATAAATATTTAAAAATAAAATCATTTCTACTAGATTGCATGGTCAATTTTAATGTTTCTTAGTATGATCTATAACATATTCTAGCGATAAAGTTGTCAAAAAATATGGAAACAACAAAATAGTTAGGTATTTCAAACATTGATGCATAACATAGTCATAAAAAATAGTAAAATTTCTTCTTTACAATTTTGTGGTTTCAGCTCTTGGTGGAATTGTGACATGACAGGTTTTTAGGTTTCCATTGTAAACTAATTATAGTTTATTTTTAGGTGATCTATATTACATGCAATTATCCCATGGGTAGACATGTCATAATTGACGAGGAGAAACTACCGGGACGGTGGTTGGATCTCGCCACTCTTGTAGACACATGAAAAAGGGAGTGGGATGTCTCGCTCCTCTCATCGATGGCGGAATATACTATCTTAAGGAAGCGTTGTACCGTGGCCGGAGGTGGTCCTCTGAACTGAACCACAATTCGCGCTAGTGTTGCTGTTGCGATGGTCAGGTTATTCGAATTTCTCCGTATGCCTTCGTGCGAATTAGAGTAATCAGTTTGCAGTTTGGGATTTGCATACAATCTTATGCCTAATTTTGCACTTTTCGCTACTTTTTTTCTAGATTAAACTGAAAGTAAACTGGAATTATAGTTGAGTCTCGGTTTGTGGTCAATGGGTACTGAGTTCAAGACCCGTCCAGATCACTTCCGCCAACAGTTATATTTATTACTTTTGAAAGACTTCTTTAAAAGATTACGAAATATGATTACAAAAGGTTACAAAAAAGTTACAAAAGGTTACAAAAAAAGATTTCAAAATATGACAGTTAAGCAAATAGCAGTAACACGTTAGGATTCTTTAGGAAAAAAGAAACCCTAAAAGATCTTAACCTCACTATCTTACAGGATTTTCAGAAGAAACTATGAGCAAGTCATTGGGAAAATCGACATAGCAATTAAAGAAATAGAAATTTGTAACACTTCGCTACTAAAAGAAAAACAAAACAACAAGAGGTATTGTTAAAAAGAGGAATCTCCTTCATGTCTAAGTGATCTTCATAACTTTACAACATCAACTTGGCTTTGTACCGAATTTGTCGAAAAACATTCATATAAAATGTATCTTTTTTTTTTTCATTTTTCTCGATGTATTAGTAACAAGTTACTCTCCTAAGTTATACTTCGTATTATCTAAGTACACCCACTTACTAAGTAACCTCATTGATGTTCAATTATTCTTTTGCCCTGTTATTCTGGAGGTTAAGAACCGTGAGTTCAAAAACACAGGGACATTCCATTAGGATTGTGAGAAATTGTGAGAAAAATATTTTCTACAACATATATGAATTGTCAAGTGCCCTTATTGACCTATTTTATCATTGCTTAAGTATCCACAAAAAAATATCATTAAATATTACTAGAAACTTAGTTTTAATAACTAAATCCTTTACCAATTAATCATCATTATAATCATTCTAAAATAACAATATGCCAGCGTCTAATACCGAACAATAGTTTGGAATTAAGTTTTTTTCCAGTTTTTCAGTCTAACAAAAATCTGCATGTTTCAGTTTCTTATTTGAAAGCATAACGAAAACATTGATTAAGCAACGAAATTAATTATCAAATAGGATTAAATTGTTCAATGATCAAATATTTGAATAAGCCGATCCCAAATACAGCAAATAGTTTAGTCCAATCATTTAAATTATTATTATTATTAAATAACAAGGTGCCAACATTTAAAACTGAAAAAAAAATTAGCATTCAGCTCTTACTAATTTTTCGATGAAACAGAAACCTGTAATTTTTAGTTTCTTACATGAAACTATGAGAAATTCGTCGATTAATTAATTTATGAAAATTAACAAATGAAATTAATTTTATTTAATGAACCAAAAGAATTAATTTTATTAAACCAACAACAAATCCGACAAGTATTTAAATACACCAACAGAAAGAAAATAAACCGTTAATTATTAAAGTTAAAACTGTCATTCACACGTTTTAATCGCTTAACAATTTAGATCTAAAAGTGAAAAAAACTCGTTAGAGATTATTTATTAGGATATAAAAAATTTAATTTTAAAATACAGTGTGCAATGAAACATATCTCCCCCGCCCTTAAAATATGTGTGACCTATTTATTAATATAAAATTTCAAGTACATTAACATGAAATATCTGAAAGTCTAAACAAATATTTCTATCTCTTAATCATCACAAAGAAATAAGCTTTAAATCTTAGGTTCTGCTTACAGCTTGACTGCTCTTCTTAGGATAAATTCTGGATGTAGCGTGCTTTCCGGATTATTAAGTATAATTTATCACGCAATTGAGCAACAAGTTGCTCCTTAGTATCTGATGTAGCACACTCGAAACGTTCGCTTGAATGAGCAACGAGTTATGAAAAATGATCCAGTGAAAGCCATATAATATATATGGCATTCAGTTATTTCTTTTTTAAAGTCATGATCTATGTGAATGAATGGATTTACATAGTGATGTTATATTAAACTATAACTGGATTTACCTCAGTTCAGTAAAGAATTTGTTAAGTATTTTATCTTTGCTTAGTGATTTTTTTAGTCAAATATTTACGAATTATTATTTAGAAGTTATACAAAGGATGCTTTTTTGCATTTCCACTATTAAAATTTCAAACCTTTTTCACATCTGCTAAATGTAAAAAAAAACTGTAATTTTTTTTGGAGAGATATTAAGACGGTAAAATTTATCTCAAAATTCATAATTCCACATGTCTACACTTTTTTTTTGCTTTTTGACAAGGATACGAAAAGAAGGTCTTCCTAAACCTTTCTCACACAATCTTTGATAAAGATGCTGCGCAAGAGAACGCCTTACATGGCTTACAGTTTTTGAAATGTTAATCTTTGACTTGAATTTAGCATTTTTACTGAATCTCTCGAGTGCTCCTTAGCATGGCCTACAATTTTTGAAATATTAATCTTTGGCTTGAATTTAGCATTTTTACTGAATCTCTCGTGTTCTCCTTAGAATGTCCTACAGTTTTTGAAATATAAATCTTTGGATTGAATTTAGCATTTTTACTTAATCTATCGAGTACTCCTTAGCATCGCGTACAATTTTTGAAATATTAATCGTTGGTTTGAATTTAGCATTTTTACTGAATCTCTCGAGTACTCCTTAGCATGGCGTACAATTTTTGAAGTATTAATCTTTGACTTGAATTAAGCTTTTTTACTGAATCTATCGAGTACTCCATAGAAAATCTTTTGACGATTAATCTTTGATATCCGGTTTGTAGCAACTTAAAATAGAATTTAGGCTTTTATCTTGTTTTTCTCAACAATTGAAACCAGAATTTTCCTCAAAACTACACTTGATATCAAAAAGGTACTCAACCTGTAGATAGATCTGGCCCAAAATTAGACAGCTACCTATGCGATAAATGTTAAGTCTGAGAACTGAATTTTATATGGGTGTAGCTCTTTTCGTTTTGCAACAATCGTGCTAAATTATTCTTGAGCTGCTGGATAGACATTCGCTTGAAAGGATTCTTCTCCAGTTTTGATAGAAATCTACAAATGTTATGTAAAAAAAAGCAAATTCCATACGTCTAGTTCGGAGCATTTTTGAATGATAATTGCCACACAGAAAGACGGGTGGACATATATTTACTATAAACTTGTTTTAAGAAGTCACGAAGATCTAAAACATGGAAAGTTGTCAAAATTTCTGATTTGGATTTTTTGATAATTACAGAATTTTCCATATATTTCGCATATAATAAAGTAAAAAAGGACCCCTATGCATTAATGATATGCCAGCAATTCACTCCTTATTGATTGTCATAAAAATCGCCAAGAATTTCACTTATTTATTTTACTAAATTCGCCAATGGTATGCAGTTAATATATAAATACTAAAAAGGTAATTCAAATTTCCATTTCAGCATCAAAATTTCCTTACATGGATTGTTCGAAAACTAACCAAAAACAGTCCTTTCATTTTTAAAATGTCAAAAAAAGAAAATTTCGTAATCTCTTTTTCGTTTTAATAAAATTATGATGTAAAACTTTAAGAAACTATTTTGCAGCAACAGCATTTTTGTAAGCACTATAGATATTACCAGCCATTTTCGATATTTTAAAAACCAACGTCATAAATCCCACAGCTTCGTAATCAAAGGGAAAAAAATTGTCAAGTAATATACTGAAAATGAAAATTAAGAAAAGCCAAAGATAAAACAAAAAATAAACAATTTAAAAACCTCAGAATGAAAAGGATAAGAATTTTTTGAATTCCATATTTTACTTGAATCATTTTTTTTTTTTGTGCTACTGGCAACCATTTTTTTCAAGTAATAAAAAGCGCCGAAATAATTAATTCCAAATCAAGAAAAGAGAATTTTTTTAATGGAATTTTTTAAAAGTAGCTGCATATTTAATCTAATCAGCATTGTCTCTTGTTAAATTACAATGTCGGGGTGAAATTGAAAAACTTAATTTCAGAATAATATTTCACAATGCTAAATGTCACTCATTCCTTTTAAAAAGTCAAGCTTTTTAAATCTAGCGTCTCTGTTGTAAGAAATAATCATTTAATAATTGCGAATTCATATAGTTTACTGCAGTATTGTAGAAATTGGACACACCGTGTACAATTAAAGTTAAAAAATAACCTTCATTGAATGAAAAAATGAAGAATTTTCGTGTCAGATTCTATTTTTAATGAAGCGTGAAAGAATTTTTCAATAATGTTCTAACATGCTTTGTAATTCTCAGTTAAGTTAATTGAAATTCTTCTCACATATTTTAATTATTATTTCAGGGAAATTTGAGATGTGATCTTTCGGACAAAAATTACTTGTCAAATGCTACATTAAGTCAAATAGAAAATAAGTTTGATAAAAAGGCTGAAATATAATTATCATTATCGTTTCGAAAGTCGTATCATTTGATTGTTTTTATCATATTCGATGTCTCACATTCTGTTTTTACGATTACTTTTTACAGATAAAAAAATTATAGCCCTTATAAAACTTATTTCTTTATTATAAACGTATAGCTTAAAGTTCAAATGTATTTTTAAAAAGAAAACTTATTTATCTTGCTGTTTTCTTTTTATCTTATTACTTTACTACTAAAAAAAGTCAGAGTCCTTTATTTGAGATTTAAATGAAATACAATGTTGGATATTAGTGTACTTTAGCTCTCATTATACTAATATTTCATTTGAAAATTTGGATATTTTTTGAATTTATAAATTTCAACTATAAATTCATAATTTTCAACTGTGTTCAGTTGCCGGTGTTCTAGTCATATGGCCTGGTCATCGTAGCTCGTTTTCCGCATAATCTAGGTGTTTCTGGTTCGTGTCTTGGTTTGGACAGGGTTGTTCCTTAATCTGTGTTCTATCCGCGAAGTGTATATAAGACCCCTCTCCCCTCGGTAAAAAAAGGCTGTGCAAGCGAGAGCGTGAATGCTCTCTTCATATGATCTGGAAGTCAAACTTCTGCCTTCGGATTCTCAGAGGTCTTTACCCTCAAAGGGCTACTCAATCCCCTTTCCGTTGTAGCACGGACAAGCCCTCATCATCATCAACAACAACAATTGTGTTTAGATGGCATTGACTGCATCTGAATTAGTAATCTCATTTTCCAAACATCCATGGCACATCAATACAGCTCTTGAAGCTTAGATCTGTTTAGATGGCATTGACTACATATGAATTAGTAATCTCATTATCCAAACATCTATGGCACATCAATAAGGCTCTTGAAGCTAGATTCAACCACAACCAGTCCAACATTCCGAGATCTTACAATCAGGTCATCGCAGAACGATGGACAGAGGAAGCCATGAATAGAAATTGCTCTTAAGCTCGTAATTTTCCTAAATTTCACAGTGTAAACGAATTTTTAATTTTAAAAAAGAATTTTTGAGTGTTCTTTCAATAATTTTCATGTATATTTGATTTTCATGACACTGTTTACCCTTTTTTTATCATAGAGAAAAAAAATAGATTTTTCATTTTAGATGCCTGCTCATATCTGATTAAAGCAGAAATTGTATATAAAACTGTAGATCTGTTATTGAGACCATACAATGAATTTCTTCAATACATCGCACTGCATTTTCAGTTATGGTGCTCTGAAATCAATGACCAAATAAACAGACAATTGGTCTATTAGCCGATTTAATTTAAAATTTGGCATAGTTCTGCAAGTTTGACAGAAAGATCATGTACTCAAATTTAACTATAACTTACTTCAATTTTGATTTACATAGTTCTCATACCCACAAACAGTCATATCACCAACAATGAACCTTTTGACAACTTTGACTCAGTGGTATTGATGTTGGAGTTGGATGTCAGAATTTATCGAAAGTTTGACATAGATCACCAATTCTGATGGAAAGATCGCGTGTTGCAATTTATCCACATAGCTTATTGTAATTTAAATTTACACAATTCCCATACCTATGAATAGTCATATCATCAATAATGAATATTTTGATAGCTTTTGCTCATTGGTTTCATTCTGAGTACTGGTGCTCTGAGTTGGACGAACGAATAGACATATAGATGACCTATTAACAGATCCGATTTAAATTTTATGTAGATCTTCAATTTTGGTGGGAAGATCATGCGTTGAAATTTGTCAGTGTGGCCAAATTTTGGATAAGATCTGTCAACATGTCATATGTTGCCTATTTATTTATCGATTCCAAATTCATCTTCATGATTTATTGAGATTTTGATTTATATAGATCTTACAGGAACAGTCATATCGCCAATAATGAACCATTAACAAGTTTGGCCCATTTGCTGCGTTTTGAGTATCAACGCTCTAAGTTGAATGAGTAAATAGACAAACAGATGAATTATCTACAATTCTAATCCAAAATTTCGTGTAATCTTCACTTCTGGTGAGACGATCAGTGCTGAAATTTATCTGCATATATTATTGTAATTTTGATTTGCATAGTTTCCATACACACGTGAAGTCGTATTGCCAATAATAAAAAAAAATTGAAATTTTTCACAAAGCTACATTTTTTTTGTGATAAAAAACGCACTCGAAATTTCATCAATATAGATCATGAATTATTATAATCGCATGTAATTGGATACAAATAAAAAGGTGTAGATTTTTTTTGACGAATCTCGATCAAAATTTGATACAGTCTTAAAATTGTGGGATAAAAACTGCGCATCAAATTTCAATAATTCAAGATCATTTGTTTTAGTCTCATCGTATTTGCAAACAGGCAAACGAAATTCCCGAAAACAATCACCAGAAAGGCTTGAAACTTAGAGATTAAGCCATATGAATAATTCTTCCACCAGCCCGAAGGCACATAGATAATGAATACAGAATGACGAGACCACCGCAACAGCAACACTGGCGGGAACTGTGTCTGAATCCTAAGGGTCATCACTGGCCACGGTACAATCCATCCGAAAAGAAGTACGATCCTCTCATCTATGGGTGGAGTTAGATTCTCCCCTCTTTTGGGGTTTCTTTTGTCCTAAAAAATTGTAACGTGTTTCTGATTTGCTTAACCGTCATATTTTGCAATCTTTCTGATGTAGTAACCTTTTTAAGTAATCTTTCTAATGTAATATAAGTATTGGCGACAGGGAATCTGGACAGTCTTGAACTCAGTACCCATTGACCACAAACTGAGACTCAACTATAATTACAGTGTTACTTTCAGTTTAATCTTAAAAAAAGTAATGAAAAGTGCAGAATTAAGCATAAGATTGTATGCAAATCACAAACTGCAAACTGATTACTCAAACTCGCACTAAGGCACTCGGAGAAATTCGAATAACCTAACCATCCGAACAGCAACACTAGTGCGAACTGTGGTTGAGTTCAAAGGACCACCTCCGGTACAGCGCTTCCCTAAGATAGTATATCCCACCATCAATAGGAGGAGCCACACACTCCACCTTTTGTGTTCCCACCAGGGGGGCAAGACCCAACCACCATGCCAGTAGCTTCTAATCCTCATTTCGAGGTGCCCCCATCTGGCGGATAAATGTAGAGATTAATCAAAATCTTGAGGTCAAATTTTTATAAGATTAAGAATTTTCTCTTTATATGATAATATATATTCCCTTTGTATAAGAAAGATCATTCCACATTGTTAGAATAATAAGTACAATCCGAGAAAGGGAATTAAATCATTCGTAACGAGTTTACATATTATATGATATGATACCATTATTCTTTTGCTTAATTATTATCAAAATTTCTGTTAATAATTGGCTTAAGGCACAAATATTTCCTCTGTTTTCCACGTTTTATTTATTCTTCGTTATTTAGTGTTGCTGCATTCTTCATCGAAACCAATCTTTTAACCTAGTATATAAGAAATATTAGAAAGCCTTAAATTCTAAAACATGGCATCATAATTGAGCTTTCTATAATTTAATTATGTTTTTTTTAATACAGAAGGGGCTGTTTTGATGAATTCAATAAATTTCCCTCCAACTGTATTTATTAAGGTTTCTTAATTGATATTGATTTTCTTAAATGATCATTCAAAAACTTATAGATATATGAAAATATTTATATAACTTTGTATATTTTCCATTCATACATCTTTTACTCGTTCTTCTTTTTCCTGTAGCTGTCTAAGTGGTTAACCGTGAAAAAAAAAATTCAAATTCCAAACCTCACGTATTATAACAGAATGGCCCAGCTTTTTCTTATTTATATATATTTAAATATAGTGGAGAATGTTTGGATTAATTCAATAAGTGCAAAAACTTTTAGCAAAACTGTATGCACTGAAGTTCTTAAATTTCTCTTAGTTTCTTAAACGGGCATCTAAAAACCGAATGGATTTAGAAAAATATTAATATAACTGAATATTTTCCAATAATTTTTATTGAATTCTTTTTGTTCTTTTAGTTGTTTGGTACAATAAAGGAACAGATAAATAATGTAATTATCAAAAAAAATACCCACAGAATAAATATGTTGTTCAAAAAATTATCTTTAATTATAAGAAAATGCGTATGTGTGTGTAACCGGATTGCACCTATGACCATGAAATTTGATGCACAATTAGTCATGATAATTACTCAAAGTGCCTAGTACTCTTAATTATTAAATTTAATTCAGAGAAATTTTGTTTAATATTTTTCAATTTTCCCCGCTTATTTCTCATTAATATAAAGTCCAATCAATGCACTGCCGGATAATAAAAGTAATAGTATTTCCAAGAAAATTTATTTTTATTTGGCATGATTCAGAGAATTTGAGAAATTTTTAAAAATATCCACTTGCTCCGAAATATTTTTGGAATTAAAACTAAAAGACTGCTATCTGCCATTTTGATTCGTTATATGATTATTTTAAAAATTATTCCTTAATTTAAAGCAAGAATGATCAAAATAACTTCTTTCTCTGAATTTTAATTAATTATTTTCTGGTGAATTCGAATTATTTTACGTTTTGATCCCATGGGACTAAGGTTTCTTATCAGATGATTCAGTTAAGTAGCCACATTATTAAAAAAATATTTTTAAAGAAAATATTTTTTTTGTGATTGAAACTCTAAGAACAATCACTTGCAACAAAATTTCTAATCTTTTTGTCTGTTTCTCTCTCACTTTTTTTTCTATAGAGTGTCGTTATTTTTAGCTATTTATTTGGATTTGTATCGTCTGTATTTCATCATCCATAAAAAATTTATGTAAAAATTAGAGAGTGGTTTTTCTTTTCGTTTCCTTTAGCCTAGTTTTCTTAGTTTTATTTTTCTTTAGTTTGATTAAAATTTCTCTCACATTCTTTATACCACTGGCAGGGACAAGAAAGTAAATTTTTTTCAATAAAATAGACCTCATTCGAAATATTAATAAGATAAAAGAATATTATTACGAAAATCCGGCTGGGAGATGTAATAAGAAAACCAACAAGTGTACTAGTAAATAGAAAACGTTTCTTTGACAAGATAACTCGAAATATACGTAACAAAACCTACATTCAAAAAGACTATATTTGCAGAAATCAACAAAACACTAAGAGACAGCAAACTGCTATTTCAGTAGCAACATTGCGTCTCATTGATCAGAGTAAAATAACTAGAAAGCTCGCTCCAAGATCAACAATTCAAAGGCAGAGTTCACTCGATTCACTCGCTTTCGCCGAATATTTATTTATACAGTTTTCGAGAAAGGATGTCGAATATATTAAAAGTTATGCAAGATATCAAATTTGAATATATATCAATATTATTGTTGAATTTTCTAGATCCTCCACAAAGGTAGCCAATTTTGTCTCCAAGCCTGGGGTCAGTGACCTGGCATCCATTCAACCACCATTAAAAAAATCTGTAAATTTCTCAGAGTTAATATGAAAGGAAGGAATATTATAAATTTTACTAAAATTGAACATGTTAAGCTTCCTTTCATAATTGATTATAGCTTGAAAATTAGCACAAATATTTTTTCATGGGTAACTAAATTTTAAAGGAGCGTTTGGAGCATGGGATTAATTTAGATAGATTGAAATATCATTAGTATTCTTCCTCAAACAGATTTACATTGATTTTAACTTTGTTAGACATATTGTAAAACTGAGAAACTTCAAACCACTAAATGGTTGGAATCGTTTAAAGACCCCGTTTATTCATTTATGCAGATAGATCTTATTCTCAATTCAGCGATATTAAATTAACCCTCTGATTGATCATTCCCTGTTTTCCACGGGGAACTCAATTCAATAACTCAATTCGGCAACTTTCACGGGCAACCGAGAGCAGGTGTTTTTCTTCCTTTAGAGCGCATCCCGTTTTTTCCCCGTTTAACCATTGAAATAAATTGCATAAAGTATTAGCCGTTTATTTTACGTTTTGACCAACAGATGTCGTTAGTTGTCCACTAATCTGCGGCATTTGAAAGCAAGAAATATTACTGCTCAAATTTCACTTGTTGCCACTTTTTCTTACAGAAATGGCTGCAGAAAATTGTTTAGCGATTGACAGAGAGTTTAGTACCTTGACGATATAGTGCTTATCAAATTCTGAAAGTGATTTTAATTTTAATAATGATAATGATGGTGATATAGATTTTTCGGACTGCTCCACAAATAGAGATGACTCTGATCATGATTCAATAAACTTGCGAATGTTAGGCAGTGGTGCGATATTGATATAAAGATTATTCCTCCTCCTTAAATTTTATAAATTTTACTTTTTTTTATGCTATGCAATAAATAGAAATTAAGTGTAATTCAACTAAAATTTATTTCTAAAAAAATTTTTCTTGAGGGTAATGTATGAAATTGGATTTTCTGGCAACTTAGTTTCTTAGGATAAAATCTACATAAAAAAATATTTTCTAGAAAGAAAAAATGCCTTTTTCAACTCTCCAATAATCTTAAAATATGCAAAAAAAATGCGAGTTTGGTTCACAAATTAAGCAGTCAGAGGGTAGAGCTATACAACAAAGAAATGCAATTGTTACAGATAAAAACATCGTTTTAGAGTATCACTAACTTTTATCAATAATATTATTAAAAGTAAAAGACTTTTCATTTCTCGTGTCCATAGTATAAGAAAAATGGAATGATCACAGAAAACATCAAAATTAAAGCTTTGATAATCTCCTCGCTTTAGACCTCCTTCAGTTCGAAAAACACATTTCTGGAAAAGATCCTCCTGTCTGTGACAAAGATAACTCATAAACACTCTGATCTAGACAGATGACATTCAGTATACGGTCATTGTACCGAATTTTCAGATTTCTATATCCAATTTTGAGTAAAATTCCTTCAAAGAAAGTCCGTCTGTGCTGCTGTTTGAATGCAAATTAAGATGATAGTTCAGAAATGAATGAGAGCTAAATAGACAAAATTCGGTACCAGATTTAACATTTATGGAGAAGACATCTGTCAAATTTTGGGCCAAATCCATTTACATATTGACTGTCTGTCTATCTGTATTTTTAGAAATATTAAAACACGATACTCCAAAAACCCCATGACTTAAGTATATCAAATTTTTAAAGACATTTGTGAAGACAAGTGCCTTTTTATGTCAAATTTTGATTTCAATCAGTTGAAAAAAACATATCTAGATCACAAATTTGATTTTCGGATACTATTGTCGCTTGTTAGAGATTCATCGCCAAGCCACTCTCCAAGGATGACACGAGAGTTAACGTATACAAGATAAATTCCCATCAGGAGTTAATATCTCACAAATATTGTACACCAATACCATGTAAATTGCTCTCTAATATGACTTTATTGCAGAGTATGGAAAAAAGTTTTAGGAACCAATAGTTTTATTATTTCACCCGATGAAGAATATCTCTTTACCTGTTGTGGCTCCCTCTACGCGAATAAATAAACAAAAGCAATTAATATTCAGCAAATAAATGAAAAATGAAGCTGATAAATAATCAGCCAATAAAAATGGGTAAAGGCGTATTAGATTCAACAGACAATATATCACCAATAACAGAAACAAATATTGTTCGTCTCACACCCGACTCACTGGAGGAAGAGTATTGTAGTGGTAGCTTTATAAACCAGATAACAATCTCAAGTTTGAGTGATCACTCTTGTCTTGTGGGTATGTTATCTTTCTACCTACCCAAAGGTGGCAAGTTCGGTCTTCATTTTTGCCAACAGGTCACACAGGCTGGTTTATTTTACATCAACCGTATTTGGTAATCAGCTGGAATTGGAAATCAACCTTAGGATTTACTCTTAAGAACATAAATGTACGGTTCATACATTTTCTAAATTCTTTATATTAAATTTTCTTTTTACTCGCCTTGTAAACTACACAGATATTCAACTGAAAATCAATCATGCGATTACCTGCCCGAAAGAAAATGAAAATGATTTAAAATTATATGCTACAACGTAATCTATTATTGAAAAGTATGTAAAATTTTTTATTTAAGTTTAAGAAAATTGGCATGATTAGTAAATTGATTAATTGATCAAAAAACATTTTTTTAATTTTCAAACGATGCAAAATTTATTTTTCTGCAATAATATCTTCGGTAGTTGTCCCAGGAAAACTTCGAAATCATTTTAATTTCTGATTAATTAAAAATTCTCAATGAATTTGATAGCTGTCGATCAAACGGTGCTTCCTGTAGTGCACCAACACATATATGCATACATCTTTATTATTAGTAAGCATTTAAAGTAAGAAATACACAGATAAAACGCCACTTTTGGGATTTGTAAGTTAGAGTGGAGCGAAAAAATGCTTCTAAATTTTAGTGCGGAAAAGTTGCCTTAAGGTGTATATGAAATAAATTATAAATATAAAAAATATTGGAGTAGGTCTTGAGGTGCCACAAGGACGTTAAAGTTTCATAAAATTAAAATTTTTGCAACATTTTAAAGTTTTTTAAAGAATTAATCAGTTTCTGATTTTTAATTTGTAACAGCGCAGAGAAGCAGCCTTTTAGTATAGATAAAATAAATAAAAATTATAAAAAATATTAGAATATATATTAGAATAGCATTAAAAGTTTCATAAAACATACTTTTTAAAGATTATTGCGTGTCTCGATTTCGAAATAAAAAGCTTTCATTAAGCATTGTCATATGAATAGAAATATATAAAAAAGTTTAACTATTTCAGGGGCATAACACTGAGTTGTCGTTGGAGCGGTTGGGATATTAGACTTCGTTCGGTGACAAGGTTATTCAAATCAATAGCTTTGCAAAATTCAGTTGAATTGGTTGAGATGGTGTTAGTTTGTATTTGCGTGTTTTGCTGTGAGTAAAATACAAGTATCGGGGTGTTCTATTTTTTTAGAAATCTAGTGAATGAGTTAGTTGAAGTTGAACACTCCGCTGACAAATCTAGTGTTACTGTTATACTAGACATAGCCTCAAAATTGCTTCTAAGAAAGATACTTCTGCAAGCGAAATATGTGACACTTTAGTTCCCATAATTGAGCAAATACGATCAAGGCCTATTATTCCCTTTGCTTTTTGCGAAAGAATTCTACAAGGGATAAAATTTTATCATGCTAAATACAGGAATTTATCAAAGTCTAAAGTAAAAAATGCTCAGATAAGTTTAATTTCAAATTCACAAGATTTAGAGAAGCTAGACGCTATTTAATATTGCTGACCTGCATTTAAAAAAAAGTGACGACTAAGAAATAAAAGGTTTTAAACGTCAATGCTCGAACAGTAAAATGGTTATAGGTAATATTGATATTGCTACCACAAGCGCTTTGACGAAGAAAGAAGCAAGAAAGGGTTAAGAACTACCGAGAATATTTAAGTTTAATCAAGAACAAGGAAAAAATAATAGTGCATTAGAAACGACGATTACTAGTGAGAATGACAACTCTGAAGAAGAGCAGTGTTCTTTGCATAAAGAGGTAAGCAAACCACATCCATCAAATAGACAAGAAGCGATAAAAATATCAAGTGCCTGTAGGATTTAATATTAAATTAAAACTTTCTACCGAAAGCATCTGAAGCTGATCCAAGTGGTATTGGAGATTGTTATCGACTTTCCCTTGCTTTCTTGCCCTTTGCGAGCAATGGAAAAAGTTGGCCGAATCTGCTCAAAATGTCTGTAATTGAATCGCAAGAGAAGAGTACATAAGAGCAAAATTTAGGGTAGCAAGGGGGAATATGTCAAAATTTAATTTTAAAAAACTGTTTAATGTGATAATGAATTAGAAACAAACATTTTGCATCTGTGACATTTGTAATCATTAAAGATACAGAAGTAAGAAACGCAAAATTGGACATAAATATATTTTTTTTTATTGTACTTTGTAATTTAACAATTTTTTCAATTGTAATACTTATATAAGTATTTAAAATCCTCCTTAGTAATATTACATGAACGAAAAATTTATAAAAATATTTTATCAAAGTTCATAATTTTTCAGTATTTTTGCAGACTTTAAGCTCTTTTCAGCACCCTGAAATACTAATGGATTGCAACCAGAATTTTTTAAAAATACTTTTTGAACCTAAAAGCTAATTTTTCACCACTATTACCAAACTTTAAATTATTCAACTTAAAAATTTCAATTTTTTAAATAAAGTATCAACTTTTTGCTGCATCAAGGTAATGTAATAGCGCAACCAAATTTTTATACATTGTTTTTTAACCTAAAAGGCAACTTTTCCACGTGCTTGTCAAAAAAAAAATTAAGAAAAATGTATAAAACCACTTTTTTAAAATATCAATTTTTCAATTTTTTCTTACACATTTAAAGCTCTTTTCATCATATCAAGGTATTGTAATATTACAGCCATTTTTTTTATATTGCTATTAAACCTAAAAGGCAACTTTTCGACACAATTCCCAAACTAAAATCAGTAAAAAAAAAATTGTTAAGGCCATCTTAGTTCCACCCTATTGTACATATTTTGAGAAAAGAGTTAGTAAGATATTTTTAAATACCTGTATATTGGTAACTCAAAAAAATCGAAACAAATTAAGAATCCAAAATTTAAAAATAAAAATAAAATGAAACATCATTTAAAGAGCAACAATTAACACAAGTTGCTAGAACAGTGACCTTTTGACCATTTATTTGATAGCATCAATTCTGAAATGTCAATCAGCTGTGAAGAAACACATCGTATTTTATTTATCCTCACATTATACTATTTCAATTGTAACTCATATAATAAGCACGAATAATTTTAATTATTTCGATATGTTTGCAAAAAAGATAATAAAATTAACGAAATATTCGATGAAAATATCTTCGAACGAAATAAAAAGCCTTATTAAGCAGCAATAAATATCCAAAGTTATTTGCTCCTTTATAATTTTTTTTCATTATTCAGTCCTCCATTTTTATTATGTTAGAAGCCTTATATGTAACAACTAAAGAAGTGTAATCTAAGAAAATGAGACGGTTGGCTCCTAACCCAAATTCTTCCAGCAAATGTTTCATTGATTGATATAATAAATGACTTCATAGGTTGAATGATTGGTGCTGGGAAATTAGGTCTTTGAATTTCGTAATTATTTTAAGGGCATAATAAATGATTTAAGAAATATCTACATTATCATGTGAGAACATAGTTTTCTTGATTTCGAGTTTCTGCAGTTTCAAAAAGTACGAGTAGAAAATTTGTGATTTATCGCTTTTTAGACATCAACTTTTCGTCTTCAGGTTATTAGAAAATGATAAAGAAAGTTATCGGATCAGTCGATTTATTGCCATATACACGTTTCTTCTGTCTGGCCAATAAAGGAGAGGGTGGTTAGAAGTTATCGCCAGAGAAAAAAGGGAATAAACACGAAGCAGCGAGGATGGCACATAAAGTTTTAGCAATATCAAATTTTCGAAAAAAAATTAGATTAAATTTTGGAATTTGAACGATTTTAAAATTAAATTACATTTTTAAAAAACATTGTTTTCTAGGTATCGAACTATGCACGAACTATCTGATAGACACATGATTGTTTCAAACCGGTTTAAACTAGTTTTCCAAGAAAAAAAATCGTAGTAAAAAAAAAACTTTTTAAAATGTTGGCAGTTGGGAAATATGAGTCATGAGAGATTATAATGTTTTTCTGTCGGATTGATACCATGTGACTTTAAAAAAAAATTTCCACATGATAACTTGAAACTATAGTAGATTTCAGTTTTTTTTGTTTTTTTTAAATATTGTTTGATTCTTGTTTTTGTTTCAGATAAAAAGATTGCATAGCCGAGATACAATTCCACCACTGATATGGCTTTCATGCATTTTCTATCAAATGCCTCCTTCCTCCCCTCCCCCACAGATTTATGAGTGCGGAATAAAAGTCAATTTGTCACTTACATTTCCCCCCCCCCGTTTTATTCGGTTGAAAATAACAATCCGTCCCGAAATATTCCTTGTAAACAAAACAATGCAGTAGCCGAATCAAACTAAACTATTGTTTATTTTCAAAGATTGTTTTTCGGAAAAAGCCGCAACGACTATAACATAGAAAATTCCGCTTACTTTGAATAAAAAATTATATAAATGATATTTAACTTAGTGCTCATAGTTTTTATTGCTCACTTTTAATACGCGTAATTTTCATTTATAAGCAAATGTTTTGCCTAAACCCATAGCTCATGATTCTTTTTTTTTTTCAATTTATGAGTTTCGTGTTTATCAAACGTCCTTGAATCGTTTACCAATATTAACCTTTTTATGAACAATTTTTTCTCGATTATTATCCTGTTCGTTTTAATAAGCTTTCAGAGGAAATGTAAATCAAAAGTCTTGTGTGTTAGAATGAGGTCTATTGCTCTAGAAAAAAAAATTGTTTTGTTGAGCGGAAATAAATAGAATAATAAAATCCATTGTTTTGAATGGAAAATATGATCATCAGGTTCAATAAGTTACAAACAAATGAATCATAAGACATGAGTCATAATCAGCCATAAGAAAATCAAAATAAACAAAGAACTTTCATTGAGTCATTTACCTGCTCTGTTTGTTGTTAATGTCGTTACCATTCAGAGAAATGAAAGAAATTTGTTATTTCAAACAATCATGTAAGAATATTATTTTAAGTCAATGTTTATCTTAACTAATTTAAGTCATGAACTGATTTGAAACAATCACGTGGCTATCAGATTACGTTTGCGTCGATATGTAATAAAAAGATGGCTTTTTTCATCTCAACATTTTTCACTCTCCAAAACTTGGAGAAATTCCACGTGGAGAAATCCCAATCAAAATTTTAATAATAAATTATAGCTGTAAAAAAATATTTCCCCTATCAATACCTCATGTTATATAGGACGAGGGATAATTCATTTCTCTCTTCTTTCGTTTGCTTGTTGGTTTTTTATGCACAAACAAACGAAACAATGTTTATATGGATTTCAAAATATCGATGGCAGCTTCGGCGGAATTATTTTTTAAAAGTTAAAGATTTAATTTTCATGCAATATCTCAATTATTGGTTTTAGAGATGTCAATAAGTTGGTCGATACGTGAACCGCAAAGAGACGATTTAGAGTATATTCTTATTCCCAATTCACGAACATCATCCCACTCTTGTACATTTGGTGGTGCATCTGTAGAATGGGCAAACGAGTTTATTTCATAGCGTCGATTGTTTCTCAAAGAGCTGAAACAAATCTATATAAATATTGTTTCAAATCTGTCATGTTGTTTCCCATCATGGTCAGTTTAATCACTGGAAAGACCATTTTACAATCAGGTTTGTTGATTTAACTACAAAAAAAATACTCATAAAATCAAGATTAATTTTTTTTCGTGAACTTTTACGATATTTTAATGGTTATTCTGCTATTCGAGGCTGAGGCGAAATAAAAAAAAATTTAATCGGTAGTACCGTTCTAGAGTCATAAATGGAGAGAGAGAATATTTTCATAAATTTATACGTAAAACGGAAGTATTCATTTGGGCAAATCGCAATACCCAAAGAAATGTGTTGAAATGACATCCCTGAAATTTGGTATCAAGTTATTACAATAATGATTTATTGTAACTCGAATTCCAAATTTTAAAACAAAATTTTTTCATTGAATATTTTGTGCTCTTTTGATAATTTTTGTAAGTAAGTATCATTTCTAATAATTGTAAAAAAAAATCAGTGTGTCACCAAAGAGAGCAAACAACTGTTGTCCATAAGAAATTGGTTTAATACGTCTAATATAATTTAATGAATTTTCAAAATAAATTTAAAAAGGATTTTTTTTCTAAAAAACATCTTAAGAAGTAGTTACTTAAAATTTACTTATGATTCAAAACAAAATAAGAATCTATATTTTAACTTCTGAACTTCTGTGGCAAATTTTATTTATTTAGCACTTTGCGTTTTGTAATTATTATGTTTACTTATACTCCAATAGTCAAATAGACAGATTTCCTCACTATGAATTTCGTTCCAAATTTAGTGGAAATCTATAAACATGGTCTAAGGTCACATACCAAATTTCATCCATGTAGTACAAAGCGGGTTTCAATTATCTTAACAGGCAGACATAATGCGAAAAATGTATTTTCAAACTCAGAGAAGCCTGAAATGTGGTTGATTCTTCAAAAATCTCTAGATGGGTTGTATTTATTTATTTATTTTTGACAATTACGATATATTCTCTGTACTTGGGAACAAGAAGGTAAATCTGCAACTTCAGGTGCCATGATCCTTATTATTTTGTTTTTTCATTATTTATTACTTTTTCACAAATTTTCATTGTTTTACCAGGAAAAAAATATTCTCTACAAACGGAATTTTTTAGAAAAAAAAATTGATACAAATAAGCTTAAAATTTGTAGGGGAAAAACTGATATACAAAACCCGCTGCGCAAGTTATCAGAAAGTTTATTTTTAACCTAACAACTTCCATATTTACTAACACAAACCTTTTCGTAAACAGAAAAAGAAATATTACTATAAAAAAATGAACGCAAGAAGGTGTGACGACCTTTAGAAGCTCCTAAGTATCTATCGAATTTTATTCATCGCATTTTTTTTAAGTGCATCCATCTCGCTCGGAATGGGAAGTCGTCGAGACAGAGTTATGGTATTGACGTCTGGCATCGCCTATCGCTGAGAGCCTTCAACTTAAATCCGCGGACGGGGCCCTGCAAATATTAAACTTCATATTTATACCCCAGTCTTGTTTACCCGGGCTTTACCGTAAATTGGTCTTTGTCTCTCCGTCTAGACCTTTCTTATCAAGGCTACTATTTACTACTCTCTATTTTAATCGAAACGCAAGTTTGATTTTGTTTTGACTCTTTGATCGGCGGGGTGACGGACAAGAAATGAATGTGTAATAAATAGATTGCTTAGATTTTAAATACGTGTTGTGTCTGCTTTAGTTCGAGATTTAAGACCCAGATTTGATTTATGTGTTTGCTTCGATGTTTTCAAATCATCTCAAACGGTGTTTAACCATAAAATGTCTGATTTTTGTGTCTATGTGGTTAAAGGGATCAATGATATTGTTTTTATTTTTGAGGACTAAGACAAAAGAGCGTCAAAAGGGGTTTCTGATGATTAAAGAATGGGATGTTTGGCATGAGGTCGTTGATATTAGATTTAATCTGTAGAGTCTGCGTTCTGGTGAGTCATGAAGGGTTGTTTGGGCTACCAGCTTATAAACTACAAGTACTGATATTTAGGAAGTACCATTAGTCAAATTTAACGGCATAAATTTTCAGATTTTGTTTTATTTCATAATTGTTTTTTTTTGTTAAAAATTATTTTTATTCACAGTTATTATAAAAAACGAATTCTTTTTATTCTCCAATAATCGCAACCATTGCTTATGATTTAAGATTACATTATAACTTCGTCCGTTGGTGGATTTAAACATTTTGTGACCCTACGCAATATACGAGTCTTCTTCTATTGGTGGGTATATAAATAATGTTACTTGAAAATCTAATTTAATTAATTTTCCAATTTTTGTCTTGTTGATGTTTACGGCACTTGTCATTGAAAAGCTCTATGTCGTCGAAGCAGGATCCGCAGTTTAAGTATAAAATCTAATATCAACTTCCTAATACTGTTAATTTTGTATATCTGATAAATAAATAAAACTTACAAAGCATCATTTAATCCTGAAAAGGAAGTAGTGTTTATGAGAATATTCTGGAACAGGAATCGGCAACCTGTGGCTCTTTTGATCTAAAGTTGTGGCTTTCCAGTTCCATACGAAAAATTAATTTATCATAAAAATTCTTTAAAAAAATAAGAAAAGGTTTTTTAAATACCTAATCACTCAAAAGCTTCTATTAACATAATCGTTAGTAAGAATGCAAATGAGATCAACATTTATCCATTTGGAATAGATGCTGGATCGCTAAAAATGCAATTGCTGGATTTGAAAGCCAAAGATTTGTGGAGAGGCAAGTTTACAGAATGCAAGAGCAATTTGGAAGAATCAGAGGTCCCGGGCAGTACAATTGGATAGTTCTAAAAGAAATTCCACCAGTTGAGGTCCTCTAATTCGACATCTGGAATAGTCTTCCAGAATGCCACAGTGAGGTGAAGTTGGCACGATCTTCGGGTCGACATATTCGTGTGAGCAAGCTTTCACTTGCACGAATATAATAAAAAGTAAATTTAGAAGTCAATTAACATATAAAAATACAGAATTGTGCTTGAAAGAACTACAAGCTATAAGCCAAATTTAATCAAACTTTCAAAAAGTATGCAAAGCCAATGCTTCCATTGCAACCATCTATATTTGTGTTTTCATATGAATAAAGATTATTATGTGTTTAAAATCCTTTATTTTAAATCAAAAATCAAATATTTATATATATATAAGCATTATTAAATCGAAATTTTTTGTGTCTCTTTAAAGACTGGAAAATTTTGTAAATTGTTGCTTTTGGCTCTTCCGTTTCCATAGGTTACCGACCTCTGCCCTAGAACATCAATAACAAGAGGAGTGGAATATGCAGCCATAAATGACGTTAGCAGTTTTATGAGATACAATTAGCTACTGATTAGTGGGAGACTAATTCTTTGATTTTCTAATAATTTATAATCTATAAGCAATATAAAGATTATATCTTTAGAATTATTATTATTAACATTACAATATATTGAATTCTTTATTGGGTCATTATTTATAGTTTATATTATAGCTTAGTCAATGAAGTGCACTTTTGCACCTCTTATGCACTTTTAATTAGCAGCAAACTAAACTGGTTCTTAGAAAATATTCATTTTTCCTTATCTTCTTTTACTACTCTCCATGAACTTGTAGAATGAAAAGTGTTTCTCATGCATTTAAAATGGTTCAAAATCGATATCCAGAACAGTATAAGCTTTTGATCCTATTAAAGTACACTTGCAAGAGGTTCTAATAAAATTACTTCCAGGAAACAGAAAAAGGAAGAATGGCTTTACAAACTTTTTTGTTGAAGTAATAAATTAATGCAAATAACTCAGCGCACATTTTATATTTTTATTTATCTTTCCTGTTTTGTTACAAAATATTCACATAAAATCAGAAAATTAAAATAGATAAGAATATTTCATGAAAGAGTTTTCTATATAAATCCAAACATACCGTTGACATAAATTTTTGTGGTGTTAAAGTTAAAAACTAAAACTTTTTGAAGGGGTACACTATATTACGCCATTTATATTATAATACAAAACTGCATGCAAAATATTTAGTGTGATTCATTTACAGAATGTTCGAAGAATAAATTTAATAATTATACTTTTTTCAAGAATTTATAAATTTAGAATCTAGAGAATGTCAAATCTCTAAAGAAGATACTAACATTATAACTCCTTATTTTTTTAATTAGCAATCTACAGTGACCAGCTGTTCCACAGGGAATATTGATTATTTTTTAATTTCAATTCTCTTACGCATAAGTGAAACATAATTTTATGCATAAACAACCTTAAATTATGATGAACTTCACGGTCGAATTATTTTATAAGCTTTATTTCCTCTCTGATTATAATATTTATAAAAATATCTTATGAAGACGAATACCAACATAGTTCCATAAGAATCTCTGAATATTGCATATTCTAATTGCACGTTGTCTTTAAAGTACTAAAAATTCCCTTTTTATATCTGTATGTAAACTGCGGAAATAAACAGCATATTATTTCTTTTCAACTATCAACGACTGAAAAAAATTACATAATTAAACATTTTATGGAACAATCAAATTATCTTGAAATATTTTACAGTAATGTATTGTTGAAAATCATGCGAAAAATATTTTAGAAAACAGTAAAAATTCAAGAAAGATTATTAAAAATATATATTTGCCTTAATTAAATTATAATTTTTAAAATTTTAAAATAGTCCAAAAATTATTTTTGCGTAATAATATTTCCGGAAGTTATTGTGAAGAATTGTCAAAATACCATTTAACTTTTATTTTATTAAGTATCTATTCAAGATCTTTAAAAAAAAACCTTCGAAATTTGCGCTTCCATTTTCCAAACTTTAGTTGAACCCAACTTGCTAGTTCTAGAGGAAGTAATCTGGCATGTAGTATGCCAACTGCAACACACATATTCTCTTTTATTATTAGGTTGGTGCGTATGAAATGTCGGATTCTTAAGTGATTGTATAAAACTGCATATCTTTCTTCAAAAGCTGTTTATTCAATCAAAGTATGCTCCATTCGCTTCAATACACTTCTCCCAACGAGATTTTAAAGCGTAGATGCCTGTCTTAAAAAAATTTTGGTCTTTAGAATTAATAAACTCTGATATCGAGTTTTTTAGACTGTCTTCATTTTCATAGTGTTTGCCCCTTAAAAACAGCTCTAAATGCTTGAAAAAATGAAAATCGGTCGGCGAGAGATCCGGTGAATATGGTGGATGCTGCAAAACTTCATATTCCAGTTCGTTCCAGCTTATTTCGCTCTGTCAGTGCGTGCGGTAACCACTTGTCCATCTTCTTAACCTTGCCAATCTCAGAAAGGTGTCTCAATATCGTTGTATGGTCAACTTTCATCCTGATAGCAAGTTCCCTCGTGGATACGGCTGGATCCGCTTCCACTAGAGCCTTCAGGTCATCATTCTTCACAGACGTTTTGGGTCTTCCGCGCGGCTCATTTTGCAGTGAAAAATCGCCAGTCCGAAATTTTTCGAACCAACGCTGCACTTTCCGATCGTTAACCGTATTCTCCCCAAACGCTTGGTTTATGTTGCGTGCAGCTTTTGCAGCACTATTACCAAGTTTGTACTCATATAAGAAAATGACGCGAATGTCGGCAGAATTCATATCGGCAATAAAGTCAAAAGAAATAACAAAAGGGAAGACCTTCGAGAAAACCTATTTTGCTGAAATGAGTCTCTGGCAATGGACAATACGACTATGAATGAGGTTATGCCAAAGACAAAAGTATAACGAAAACAGGGAGACAAACGTCCGCATGTAAAGAGAATCCGACATTTCATACGCACCAACCTAATATTAGTAGAGATTCTGTATTAAATGTGTTCTAATCGCTTCATTTGCCTCTTAAAGTTTCAACAAAGGATTGAAATATAATTAACCTAGTCATGTATTCAGAATTCCAGTTAGTTTCCTCCAAGAACTATTCTCATAGCCTGACATATAGACAGACGGACAGATATCTTACAAAATTGTTTTTAGAGTCAACAAGGTCTAAAATATGGAGATTTGTCAAAATCTCGATTTCGAATTTTTTGATTACTATATTTTCTCTGGACCATATATTTTTATAGTTTCGTCAGTTTAATCAATTTTAATGTTTTATTTCACAATATGCCAAATGTACGGCAATTAAAAAAGATTCAATTTTTTTTTCAAACTATTATGCATATAAATTTGGGTAAAATATTAAAACTCATCTTCTGCATATTCTACAAATGTTTTATGTGCGTCCGTAGGTCACATATCTATGCTGTAGTTTAACTCATTCCACACATTTTGTTACGTCCTCTCAAAGGTTATCACTCCAGGTAAGTTGATCCAAATTACAGATCCAGATAAATTGCATGAATCAGAATACGCATTCGAGTATACCATTTTGTACATCACCATATCAGCTGTCACCACTGAAGCATTAATCCATTGCTCGAGTTACTCTAACGTTTTTGGCAGTTGAAGTACTTATGTCATATTACTGACCTCCGACCAGCCTGAATACACACGTAAAAAATTACTGAATGACCGAACCCTGCTACAGCAACATTGACGGGAACTGTGGTTAAATCCTAAGGGCCATCACCGTCCACTGTACACCCTCCTTAGTGAGTACCTCCCATCATCGATGGGAGGGTCAGATCCCCATCTTTATTGTACCCAACGGGTTGGCGAGATCCAACCACCATACCGGAAGCATTTTATCCTCAATTATGAGATGCCACCCCCCCCGGGGATTATTTGAAGCACATAAACAAGAGTAGCCTAGAAAGAGGGATGGGACAAAGAACCGAAACAAAATCATCTTACCAAGTCTAATTTTGCAATGCGTAGTTCATTCTTTAAGCATCAAAGAATTTGTGTGCTCCAATGAAGGTTTGCCACTTCAAGTTGGAAAATACAATTTTTGCCATTTGCAGAAGCAATCACAACTGCAACATATCCAGGAAACTTACACCAATCATAAATTTTGAACATTAACAGTTAAAAAAAATATCTGCCACAGGTGAATGTTTTGTAGCAGCTTCACGAAAAAAAAGGAGGGAGGGCTTCAGGGTAATTTTTGTTTTAAGAGAATTGTTTTGACCGGTGCACCTCAATATTTCTATGATGGCCATCGAAAGGATTACACTGCAAAATGTGTGGAGCGACTTTATCTAGTACCTGCATAAATGTCGTTTGACCAAAATGTGAGTTGAATTTAGAACATTTGTAGAATGCACAGAAAATTTGGTTAGTTTGTAGTTATTTTCATATGTAATTCATATTTGTACGTGTAACAGTTTTGAATTCAGTGTTTTTAAAATAAAGGAATTGTTTATATTATAGGCTTTCCCTTCTATCTCCTATATAAGGGGAAGCTGCTAACAGATCTCATATCATGCTTGGCTCTATGTTGCGTCATTGATCACATGACACTTTCCCACCGTAAGTGGCAGACGAGAGCTTAACAGTGAGACCGCAAGACGAA
>JAPMOQ010001714.1:282356-305122 GCA_026543055.1 Argiope trifasciata | reverse complement strand
ACAATTATCGATATTTTCATAACCATGTAATAACATTATCCTGTTTTCTTTAGGGGATTTTGAATAATTGAAGGCAAAAAGTAATTGAAGCTTGGATACACGTAAGCAATGAATAAATCATAAATGGTAATATTCACCAACATTTTTAATAGCATATTTTTTTAACCTTCTTTTACTAGTATTGCATATTTATTATGTAGCAGATGTGCTTTTAATAGGTTGAACTACTTTTACCGCTATTGCTTTATAATTACGTCTGCTTCTTTGACAGCAGATGGGTTTTTGAAAGGTTGAAGTAGAGCTATGACATCTTAGCTGTTATTTTCATGCAATTTTTTTTTTTCCAAAAGAAAAATAACCTTCTCCAAGACTCCAAGTCTTCGTCACAGATTTAATCTCTCAGATAACCCCTTGTGCAAAATATGTAATGAAAACAATAATATTTCCCACATACTGTTAAAATGCTCAAAATATACAACCTACAGAAAAGCACTCAAGAAAAAAACTCAGCATCGAACAACCAAACATCTCTTTTGCTTTCCTTTTGTCTCAAGCTCTCGCAAATAAACAACATCTTTGTTCAAGCCCTCCAGCATTTTGACATTCACTAACTGCAACTTTTTGGCTTCTATGGGACAACAGTCTTTGCGCTTCGTCCTTCCCCGTTTCTATTCAAGTCTAATTAAATAATGTAATTTTTATAATAAATTTTTTAAAAATCACTCGCGTTTAATAATAGTTTTCATAAAAGTATTTTCTCTTTTCCCAATGGTAAAATATTTCATTCATTTTTAAGGGGACAGCATTGAAGGATTCGACTCCTGTTCTAAGATTAATCCATTGTGAAACCTTTTTATTATTTCAGAAATTAGATAAAAGCAATTTGTGTTCACAAAAATATTGTTTTCATAAGAATTCTAAATAAACCAATATGTTTAAGAGTTTATTGATAAATAGTTTACCATTTGGAAATATTATAAATCAATTTTATTGAAAATTTTCCCATTTAAGAAATTACGTTCATAAAATAAACCATGGAAATATTTTCCAGATCGACAAATTTCCACGAATTTGAAATCAATGTTTAAGATGAAAAATAAAATTTTCATATTTGATTCTCAAAAGATTTTAAAAAAGAGGAAAGCAAACATTATTTTACTGTTTTTAAAAAATTTTTATGACAATGAATTTTAATTTTTAAAAAAATCGTCTGTCATTAAGCTGGTAAAAAAAGGAATAAATTGTTCAATTCTGAGTAATTGTTACCTGAATTAACAGCAAAATATTAAATCATAAATCAAATATATGAAATATTTTAATGAACTACCTTTTTTTATACTGTCAGATTGAATGTCCATTTCTGAGAAAACGCCTTTTTAAAAACGCATTATTGATCTTTAAAAATAATTATTTTAAACTTAAAATCAAAAAATAAAATAAAATTTTCTATAGAAGGCAACTTAAACAGAAAAGGAACGAATTCTGAAAGGTTGTAAAATTCTTTGTCTACATATAATTATTGTTACAGTTACGATGAAAATAGTTATTAAATGAAGAGATATTCTGTTTCTACCTCTTAATTTAGCCGTAAAGCAAAAAGATTATTTAAATGGTTCTAAATATATTTTATATATATAAAATAAAATTAGCAATGAAAAGTCGCTATTTAAAGTATTTTGATCATTAAAAGAGTTTCTTTTTAACAATCTGTGTATTTAAACTTGTTAAAAAAAATGCCATAAAATCAATTAATTTTGTCAAAAAATAACGACATTAAATAGATTTTTGAAGTTAAATACAATATTTTTAAAGAAAAAAACTTTTTTTCATCCGTTTATTTATTGATTTTCTAAAATAATATTTTATGAATATTTTTTCAACCATTTCTATTTAATCTACAATGAAATTGTATCAATATGAGATTTTATCATTTATTTTTTAGAGATGTCTTCTGATTTTGTATATTATTTTTTTTGTTAGCTTAAAAATTTTAATCATCATTTTTTATAATCATTTGGTTTGCTATAAATTTTAACTTCTATTACAAATTCTATTATTCTTCAAAATCTTTATCGAATTTCTAAAAAATGATTTCTTAAAGTTTTTTTTTTACTAAGTAAGCTTGAAATTAAACTTTTTATATACATTCCATTAAATTTTGATCATTTGATAAATTTTTTTCCATCTTACTAAATCTTACCTCATTTAGTGACGAATCGTGAATTAATGTTGGATTGCGAAGGTAATTTTCCTTTTTATTTCATTTGTCTTTATAATGGTAATTAATAATGAAATGTCTCATTCTATCCATTCATTTTTTTTCTTATGAAAATAAGTTTTTAAAAATGTTTGTGGTCTTTTTTATTCTTCTTACATTTTAAAGATTTATGATTTTTTTTCGGTATATGCTCGAAATGATTAAAAACTATATAGAAATAGTAAATTTTTATTTCAAGTATTTTGTATAGTTATTTTTAATCAAATCGTTATTATTTCAAAATATAAATGGTGAATTATTATTATTTTGAAATTTAATTTAAAATTGTAATATTTTCAATCTAAAAAAAATATTTATTTGCTATCATGTGAGAACATGATGTTGTTTTGGGTTAAAGTTTTTTGAAGGCTCAAAATGCGTAGGCAACAAATTGGCGATGAACATGATGTATTTTGATTTGAGGTATTTGAGGCAACCATTTTTCGTTTTTATTGTTATTAGAAAATAATGCAGATGGTTGTCACATTAGGCGATTTATCGCCTCTAAAGTTGAAATTCGATTTCCAAATTATTCATTCTCTGAACTCTTACTAATTGTCTTAATTCATTTAAATCATTAATCAGATTAAACCGGTTTGAAACAGTTAGAAGACTGACATATTACACTCACGTCAATATTTAGAAAAACGATGTTTTTTTTTTCTTTTGTTTTTCTCCTCTCAAAATCGGTCGAGCTTCAAAATTTTTTTTCCCAACTAAAAAAATTGAAAATGAAAGTTTTTAAAAAATTATTTTATTTGGAAACAGAGGGATGGAGTCGATTGAGAAGTATCGTGGTTGTTTCAAATCGATTTAAAATGGTTAATGGCTTGAATTAATTACGACAAATAATAGTTTAAAAATAATAATGTTATCACATGATAACTTAAAATTTGTGATAGTAGATTTCATTTTACTTTTTTATTTTATATGTTACTCTTGTTACCGGCTTTAATCAACTGAATTATTTGTATTTAGATAATTTGTGATTTAAAGATGAATACTATATAATAGTATATTATTTTATTTGCAGAATTTATAACTATTGCATCTGTATATTTAATTTAAATGTTTACAATAGAAATAACAATTTATTGCATTACGGAAATGAATAACTTTTTTGAATTACTTTCCGCTCACATTTTACAACAATAAAAAGAAAGTATTGCAATGTAATTTCAATAAATGAAATATGGAATGCAGTCATTTTTCGGCTCTAAGCAAAATTGGCCGCCTTCCGTTCTATGCAAAGTCTGCCATTCCCATGCCAGTATGTTGGCGAGAAGGGTTTTCAATTTCTCTATAAATACATATTAAATCCTGATTCATCATTCTTGGCACGATGAATTTTGAGACTTTAGAGAAAGATATTCTTTATTCGAAGATTTTTAAATTAGGATTATGTCGAAAAACGATTTGCGTTTTCTGATATTATTACAGTTTAGTTAAAGCACACAACTTCACATTAGAAAGTACAAAAGCAAAAAATATCAGAATTTAGCAATGATAAGTGATCAAATTTTTCACACCAAATTTTACAAACGCATATTTAGTATGAAAAATACAGTGTCATGTGACATGTTGTGCCCCATCGCCATGGACAGAACAGCATTCTACGCATGCGCTGCCTACTGGTTCTCTTGAAACTGGTCGAGTGTAAACCTGCCTTCATTCACTTTATCTTGTGAAGACGTGATGCCACCGCGTATTTCTGAAAAATATTACTTATTTTAGAAAAAAAGAATTCTTTTCTTTCAGTATTTATCACAAGTATTTAATATCTATTATTTTATCAAATAAACTTTAAAACAATTTTTAAAAGGGAGCATCTTTTAATTCTTCTACAATCAAATATTCAACTGCCAGCTTATATTCAAAATTTCAGAATAATCCTTATTTCGAATCACGCATTTTTTTTAAGAATCATATGAAAAGAAATGATTAATTACTATACTGGCAATGATTTAAACATTTGGAGATAAAGTAGTTTGTTGCTTGAAAGGGTCACTATATTTCTGTATTGTATGTGATATTTTTCATTGGCTCGATTCCAGAGGAAATAGGAGGGAAAAAATGTCAGACAAGTCAAGCTTTTAGCTATCAAGTTTTTTGCAGTTTTGTTTCGTATTCACTTTTTAGTTGCTTTTCTCTGGTGTATTTTCATTTTCGCGAGATAAATGTTTTAAATGAAAGAAAACGCATAAGAAAAATGAAACTGAATATTATCATGTGAGCTTGATTTTTACTTTCTTTACGTTGTATTGTTATATTAAACTGTATAATATCTGCCATAATCCTTTCAGAATCCATAATTGAAACCTTTTTTTTAACTGAAAGTACGAACACAGTAGAGATAAAAAAAAAGAATACAAATACGTATGAGTATTATGTGTTTAGAATACAAATATGTGCATACATCAAAACATCTAGGTTTTAATTAGAAATGCGACGTTTATATGAATTAAAAGAAACTAAATTCAAACATTGATTTCCAAAGCTTAATTGGCCCTAAACTTAGATATCATAAAAAGAATCATCTATGCCACGTGGGCATCCTTAAATTCCTATAGATCATACATCTGCAAAGAAATACTATCACAAGCATCTCAAAATATATCCACTCATGGAGGTGTGTCCCGTCATTGGAGATGGAGCCATTACCAAACAACAAATGCATTATTGTATCATTAAGAGAACTGAGAATTTGTTCCTTATAAAACAACTTCTCATTCTCGCACTCTAGGATCAGAAAGTACCGATTAGTACACCTAAGTTAGGTAATTAAAGTTTAAAAGGAATTTCCTTCCGTGCTTAGTTAGGAAAGTCATCTGATGTAATTTTTAATTGGTAATTATGCAAGAGTGAGTTCACTTTTCAACATTACACTATATTTCAATTTTTTTCTGTTACCCATTTTTGATGTTACATAAATAATTGTCTGGAAAAAAAAAAGAATTGAGAGGTAAAATTTTGTGTTTTAAAATTAATTATAAAAATTTTAAAAAATCAAAGCTATTATATTGCTTTTCTAGTCTAGTACGGAAAAAAAGACTTCCGTAGAATTTAAATTATTTTTCGATCATTCTAGATCATTTAATCTATGACTAAAATTTAGAGAATATTTTTTACTGCAGCACTTGATTTTTTTAACTTCAAAATTATACCTTTCAGAACTGTAATAAAAATCAAACCTGTCGTAAAAACTTTTAGTTATTCGCTTTAAAATTCGAATAGAACAGCTTTATTCCATCCATCTCAGATATTTGCTACCCGCAGGTGTGCAAACGATTCTTTAGCATATTGGGAAAACTGTTCAAACTTTATTTTTCCTATGTATAATTTAATCCATTGTAATGATTATCCATCATTCTGTTATTTTATTTTTAAGCAGATGGTTTTGAATTTTGAAATGCAGCAAATCTTTTATGCGCTTGGCATTGAAGAGCTATTTAATCATGTCATTGAAATTCTTTTAATTTCAAGATGGATTTGTTTTTTATTGCTTTATTTCATTATAAACTTTTAAAATTTTAAAACTTGTTTTCCGTTAGCTAAGCTCTCAAGAAGCCTTTTAAGCTAATCTAAGAATAAATGCTTTTTAATCAAATTATTTATTTTTACATGTATTGGAAGTCATTCATCATGTTTGGTGCCAAAAGGTAAAAAACTCATAATAAATTATCCATGTATTTCAGAAGTTTAAATTTCAGAAACATTACAGTAGTATCTTTTCATTTTTTACTATGATAATATATTCATAAATTCAGGTCTCGTTCTGAAGAATATTAAGAATTATTTTTTTCTATTTTTAAGGGATTTTTTCTACCTTTATTAGTATATCGTTTGATTAATCTTCATTTTACATTTTTATAAGAGTTATATTTTAAATTTTATGTATTATAAATATATATTTATTTGCAATTTTTAAATTTATCAAAGAGAACAATTTAACTTTTGAAGTTTGCTTGTTGAACATAAAAATTTTAGAATCAGAATAGAACTGAAGTAGTAAAACCCCTTCAGTAATTCTGACGAGCTTGCTGGATATAAAAATTATGGAAAAAAAATCCCTAAAATTTTAAGATTCCAATTTATGGACAAAAATGGATTGATTCCTGAGATGTAAAGTACTGGAGATAGGAATTTATCTGGAAAGTATACGAGAAAGTTCCGGGGAGACCACTCTCTCTCATTTTTTTTAATTGCTGTTGTTTTTATATCAGGTTTCGTGTTTATAATTTAATGTCAAAGATCGTCTGAACTTCAATCCGAGGTACTTAATCGTTCGACTTATTAAGGAATAAGTTATGAAATTGAAATCATTTTTTTCAAACCATTGTTGATATTAAACGGTTAAAAAATGATTTTAAAAAAGCAAAGATAGAATTATATATTTTATTACACCTTCTGCCGGCGTTCTGACGTAGGGTAGTGAGCCTTTCACTTGAGCTGGGCGACCTGGTTTCAAATCCTGGTTCGGGCATGGTTGTTCTTCTCTTGTGTTCTATCTATGAGATGTGTGAATGAGCCCTCCCTCCCTACAAAAAGGGGTTGTTCAAGAGAATGTGTGTGTGTGTGTGTGTGTGTGTGTGTGTGTGTGTGTGTGTGTGTTACCTTCATTTGAGTTAGAAATCTGACTCCTGCCCTCGGGTGCTATGGGGTCTTTCCCCTCAGATGTTACTGCATCCCCTTTCCGTTTATCATGAGCACGATATAAACATCATCGCAACTTCTGTGAATTTTCTTTCAGCTTAATTAATATTAATTTCGTTATTTTAAAGTGATTATATTCTACGTATGTTAATAAGTAAAATAAGTAAAATTTATAAAGTTTTTAAAATTAATTTATTTTATAAAAAAAAATATTTTGACTGCACTAAGAATAAAAATAGGATAACTCGATTTTAAATTCACAAAATGTCTTATTTATCCCGCCAAGTTTCAAAAGAATACTTTTTTGATATTTTTCTTAAAGTAAGATTTAGTGAGATTGATCTTATTTTGCAAACAAGACCTGTCAGGCTAACTGGTCAACAAGTACGTTCCCTGGCACATCCAGGCGTCCTTTAACCTAGGAAATGTGAATTTGAGCTGTTAAACAGCTCCAGATGTTTAAGACTCCCTAGGTCGTGGTTGAGATATACTAAAGAACAACTAGACCTTCCAGGAACAATTAACCATGTGTATAAACGGTGTATTTTGCTGGAGACTAGCAATTATTAAAGTACGGCTTCCCTTGGTGCTACCCTTAGTGACTTTTCTGTTCTATCCTTCAATACCTTCTTTACAATTTTTACATTCTTATACACACGGATGTGTGAAAAAAAATTCATATATTCCATCTGTTTACGAATCTACGATTCTGGTATTCAGTTCACAAATTCATAAATGGTCCTATTTAAAAAAATTGCGGGTTTTTTTAAGTTATCGTTTTCACATAAAAACAAATACTCAGACTGGCACAGGCAGAGGCATTGGTTCAAGATTTCCTAAATATCAACAAAATAGTGGTATGACAAAATCGTTTGCTAGATTACATTTATCAATCAGTTTGTGTTTTGGAATTGAATGTTTTGCTGCAAAAAGGATGTACCTCCAATTAGGGGAATTTGGAGTTACATATACTATCATGTTGTAAAATAAAAACTTGTTCGTTTGGTGGCAGAAAGATGTTGCTCCAATCTTTAGTTCGAGCGATGGAGCAAGTTACCTCATTAGTTTGTTACAATATAGAGGTAGCTCCTGGTACTACTCCCGGTTTTCTGCGAACTTGAATAACTGGAGCTACCTCTTTATTTGCAGCAAACCCTTTAATTGTCATGTTCACGTGCACACGAACTGACATAATTTTATTTTAGGAATTTCATTGAAATATAAAAAGATATTACAGTTTTGATGTGAAAAAATTAAAAGGGAAGAAACATTCCATATTTTTGATCCATCTGGCTAGTGGAATTTTATCGTGTTTATAGAGTTATAGAATAAAATTCAGCAGGAGTCATCTCCCCGAATCTTTCTCGTATACTTTTTAACATTAATGTTATCACTCCTTTCTTCCGCATAAACAAGAGCAATATAAAAAACTTTAATTACATTAAACATTTTTAATTTATAAAAAACATTAAAACATTCTTACCTAAGTCAACAAAGTAAAATTTTATTTTAGTTCATTTTTATTAAATAAATATCAAACAATTATTGATTTTCACAAGAATTAAACTCGCATTCTTACCCTTCAAGTAAAAAATACCGAAGTTCTTGCATTTTACCAATTGAACTGCTGGTTGTTGGTTTCAATTTTTGTTTCAATTTTACATTTCAGTTTTAAAACGTTATCATTATATATAGAGAGAGGGGCGATAGAGTTAAATAGAGAAGTCTTGTGATTATTTCAAATTGTTTTAAACTGGTTAATGGCTTAAATGACAAATAATGACATAAAAATAATAATGTTCTCACATTATAACTTGAAATTTTTAATTGTAGATTTCATTTTTTCAAGTTGTACGTTCAGAGTTATGACTCTGAAGCAGGCAAAAGAGAGAAAAAAAAAAAGACTTGGACTCAGACTTGTACAATAGAATTAACACCACCATAAGGCATTTTATATTTCTTTTTGAAAAAGACTAAAATTTTTGTCTCAATAAATTCTAGAACTAGGTTCGTAGCCTTGAACAAATTTTATTATTAAAATCACGTAGTAAATGTATCTTTTCATTAAAAACGAGTTTTTGCATTCCTTTACAATAGCAGTGATTTGGAATAAAAAAATTTCAGTAAAAATTCTAACAGCGATCCTATAAAAAAAGAAACAAAAAAAAACGGGGTGGGGGGGGGAGAGTACAAGACCTGTAGTCTTCTTTCCCTTCTGAAAGAGAGCGACTGGGCGTTGCTTGAATGTCGGAATCCACAACACAAAGTAAAAATTATGGAACTTTTAAAAGCCGACAATACCTGCTACCCATGGAGTTAATGCTATTTTATTTCTCACTTAACAGCTGCAGTCACAGTTAGGTTCAACGCGAGTATTTTAAAATGAACTTGCAAAAATCATTTAAAAAAAAAAAGAGGGCAAGGCAGTATTTTTTAGTGCTTAAACATTTCGTGCTTAAAATGCATTATAATATGAGGATGGTTTATAAGCTGACAAGATATTTTTAAATTGCGATATGTATTTGTAGAAAACAGACTGAAAAAATTTTTCGAAATATTTCACATTATTGCTTAATGGACCCAGAGATACCCTCTTCTTGCAGAGAATTGATTGCTAACAAAGAGCTTTGTTTCAATATTTTAATTGAATTTTTCATAAAAATTTATTAAAGTGTAAAACTTTTCCCTCTATAACTTTGGTACATAATGTTACACAAACCCCACTATTTATATAATTTTATAATTAAAGAAATAGTTTTGCGATACTATTGAATTGATCGAAATATAGTTTTTTTTAAATTTTAATAAATTAAAACTAATGGAGCGGTCTTACCAAAGGTTAAAAATACTTTGCTTAGCATTAGAGAACATTAAATACAAAATGTAGATCTTTGGTATGAATCTTTGCTGAATCTGCCAAGCGAATATGCATATTGCACGCCTTTTTTTCTACCCGAATAAAACTAAAATTTGACATACTACTGCAATTATAATCCCAAGATAACATCCGAATTTCATCAGCTTAAGTCATTTCATTTATGAATTATTGTTTTTACATGCATGTGAAAGTATAGATCGACAGACACTCAACCTTTTGACAGATTTGGATCAAATACGATAAGCATTTTTTTTTTTGAGATGCTGAACCTGTGAACCAAATTTTACCTGCCTAGATCTTTGCTTTTTGTTGTTTCGAGTTCACTAGTAATAGAACAACCAGACTGACAGACTTCCTCTGAATGAATTTCGTTCAAATTTTGATACACATCTGCAAAGTCATAAATCTAAATATCAAATTCCGTTCTTCTAGCGCAAAGCATTTTTGTGTTATTGTGTTCACATGCGAACAGACATTATATCAAAAGTGTATTTTTCAAACTCAGGGATATAAAAAAATAAAGATTAGACAAAATCTCGAGTTCGAATTATATGACGATTACAATTATTCCTCCTTACTTCATAAACGCGAAAGTGAAAGTCTTAAATTCATGCGACAATATTAAGCCTATTCTTTGAATGCAAGTTATCATTTCTAAAGAGTAAATTTTAAAAATAAAATAACCTAGTTAAAGGGAATATAATCATGATGTTATATTTAGGAAATACAAAAAATTATTACCTTCCAAAAACTGTAAAATTATTTGGTATTTTGTCATTTCTAAGCAATTGGGTTTTGAAGATATAGTTACAACTAGCAAATATTACAATCAAAATTCGAAAAAATTAATTTGTGGCAAATATACACACTAACGTGTGTATGGAAGGCAGCTACATCGAATGGTGTGAACTGTAGAATATTAGTCTGCGTTGAGACGCGGACCTTTCTTTATATTAGGATGCCGCAAAAGTTTCATTCTCATCAAACTATGAATGTTCTTATCTGGCTCTGCTTCAGAAAACTTGCAAGCTTATCTATAAGCCATCGATGTCATCGATTTCAATCGTACCAGAGCTCTACTACAATGCGTTCCGTTTGTGCCACAGTCTTTTTTAAGACTTTCATCCACAACGTTAAACATGGGTAGCTAAAGACGACATTTGCGGCCTTAAAAGAGGTTTGTCACTGGAGACGAAACTTGGATTTTATATGAAAATGTGCATATAAAACGTACTTATATAAGAACAATAGGCCTTAATTGTCACGAAGTCAGAACTACGCGCCCAAAACGTTCTTTTATACATCTGGTGGGATTGGAAAGGCGAAATTCTCCACAAACTCCTTCCTCGAGGTGAAATAATAATTTCTGCGAAATACTGTCATCAACAAAATCAATTAAATGCTTCCATAGCAAAAAAAAAAAAAAGGCCAGAATTGAAGAATTGAAGAGGCGCTGTTTTCCATCACCACAACGCAAGACCACATATTACATTATCGTAAGAAAAAGCTCGTAGAATTTTATTGGGTATTTTATTGGATCCTGCGTATTCTCCAGATCTCAGTCCATCTGATTATTACGTTTTTCTGCCGTTAAAAAAAAGTTTAAGCACTTTAAATCCATCAGCGGCATTTATATTGCTGATGGATTTAAATCAGGATTTTTTTTTTTCCAAAAGTTAATTTTGAAAAGAAAGCATCATGAGGCTTTCGGAAAATGGAAGTAGGTAACAGAGCAATAGGGCTCTTACATAACAAAATAAAACAGTAAAATTGTGTATTCATTTCATATTAGAAATTGGAAAGAAGCACACGAGATACCATAATAGATTTATCCAAAGTTGTCTAACATGTACATCTAAATCTGTATTGGCAACGAAATTAAATGTTTACCATTTTAAAGTGTTATGCGTTTGCAATTTTCAATTATCAAACTCATTGTAGTGAGTTTAATTATTTTAAAAGAACTAACTGGTGTCATAATTGGTATCAAAACAGTGTTTAAAATTAATAATTATAGAAAACCTGTTAAAGTAAACTAAAAGTTTTTTAAACACGCTTTTATGTTGTCTTATAAAACTTATTGCAGTAATTTCCAGATACTTTTTATTCAAAATTAACTTTATTTCAAGCAAAAACTTTTTCCAGACTTTCATAGAAATTATAGCATCAAATATTATTTCCACCGATAGTTGATTTCCGCATTTAGAAATAAATTTATTCTATCTACTTATTATTTTGTACAGTTACTAAATCCCTAAGTAGCGAAAAATAATTTAACCTTTGGAATCGTTACTTTGTTAAATAAAACTAGAACTTTCCTTTTTATGATTTCGTAACCCAATGTTTGGATAGAAACACTGGATTTCGAAATCTTTGATTTTCGTCTGCGTGTCTATTTCTTGTAGCAGCAGAGCAAACTGAGAAATGTATTTTGTATTTTTATTAATCTCTGAGTTTCTTTGATATATTTCAGTACAGAGATTATTAGCAAATAAATGTAAAACATATTTTATAATATTCTTACATAATCAAATACTTAGCAAATTTATAATAATAAATGTACTAGCTAATTATTAACGCATGCCAATGGTGAACAATAAATGCGACAGTTCTTGCTCGAATGCAATTTGAGGCTTTTTTTTTTTTGGTGTTTAATTGCTTGGATACGATTAATACACAAGTACCAGAAAAACGATTTTTTTTTTGATGACTTTCTTCAAAAGGATAAAAAGCAACAAAATTTTTTCTGAGCAATGTTTGTTTAGAGAAAGTATATCTGTCCGTCTATTCTAATATAAATTAACGCAATAACCAAAAAAAAAGAAAACAGCTACATAGCTAATATTTGGCACACATGTATAGCATCTATAGTGTTGACAATTGTCAAATTTTGAGACAAATACAACAATGGTTTGATTGTCTGTTCTAATTTACAGAAGGATGTAAAGCCGATAATTCAAAAAAGCAGTGACTTAAATCTATACTTATAATAAAGCTCAATGTGTGTATGTGTTGGATACTCTACAGGCCATACCGTTGGACCTACAGCTACCAAATTTGGTATATGTATACCTTGGAGGTCGGGAACCTGGGAGCCCTTTTTTCGAATTTTTAATTAGAATTTGAATTAATTAAAATTTAAGTGAAATTTCGACGTTTTTCCGCTATAACTTCCGAAATTATTATCGCATAAACATGTTTTTCACATCAATTTAAAAATAAAAAAATTAGCTTTCTAATGGTATCAGTGTTTCAATGTATAACTTAAGCTTCTATTTTTAACGAATCTTTAAAGAAATATTTTAACCATGTTTTTTTAGCACGTGAGTGGATAAAATAAAAGAAATATAAAATGTGATACTTTATAAAAAAATAAATGCAAAGCAGAGGTTTCTATAATCGTTTGCAATGTCTAAATAATTAATTCAAAAACTTATCTTTATTTATACAGGATATGCATTCATGTTCCGGTCCAATGTCCAGTTTGTAAAATATTATTAATAACATATATATTGTTTAATACTATTAATTTGATTTAAATGAAGTAAATAATTACTTTTTATGTAGCTTGAGTCAAACAATGTATGAATAATGAGTTTCAGATTTCTTCATACTTTGCTCTGTGAGCCATATTTTACAAAATATTTGTATAAATATTTTAAATAGAAGCTAATCCGTTATTAAAACTGACTGATTTATAAAATTAAAGAGTATTATTAGGAAAACGTGTTCTTTTCGAACTTTCCGTCCATCATCTTAAGGAAAATATTAATTTCAGGCCAATCAATGCCCGGAATTACTTCAAGACTAATGAATATGTGATTTAATTGAAAATTTTTGAACGCATTACTCATGGCGAACCAGCTGGTCGCCAAAGGCGGCTAGTATATCATATTTCTTATGGGATTTTGTGACTAGAAGTGTAGTTTTGTATTAAATCCTTCTTTCAATCAGTTGAGAGTTAAAATGTCAAAAACACGAAATCGATTTTCGCATACTATTAACCGCACCCCAGGGATTAATCATCAAATAACTCGGCAGGAATTTCACAATAGATTCAGTAAAAATGTTTAACTCACACCTAAAGTTAATATTTCGAAACTATTATACTCCCGTGTCATACAAGATCTCTGACATGGCAAGTTTATTAGAGTGTAAGCGAGAAAGCTTTGGAGAGACCATTTCCACTGTTATTTCTCAAATTTAATGACATTTTGGCCGGCGTCTTGGCATAGGAGTCGCGCGTCTTCTCCAAGATCTGGATATGCCGGATATGAGTCCCAGTTCGAGGATAGTTATTCATTTGTATTCTATCTGCTTGGTGTGTGAATGTGCCCTGCTGTAAAAAGGGATTGTGCAAGTAAATGTGTGTGTCATCTTCATATGAGCCAGAAGTCAGACTTCTATACTCTGAGTGCTCAGGGGTCTTTGCCCTTAGAATCTAATATACCCTCTTTCCGTGGAAACACGGACACGACATCATCGTCATCCATGACATTTTGCTGAATCCATTTCCTCTGTATACAGTGTAATCATTGGATTCGATGTTCTCTTTAAAGCATCACTGAATTCTTTCCGATTGTTTAGTGATTTCATTATTTTTAATTTTTGATTTAGTTAATTATTATATTTGTATGTCTATTCCTTGTATACTTGTTCATATGTAAAAATAAAACTGGTGCAAACAGGCACCTAGCTCGCTCTCCGTTAGCGGCATGCTGCTGACAACGACGGCAATCACGTGCCTCGTTGTCAGCAGCATATTTCTATTTTTTCAAATATTAAATTTTAAAAGAATTCGATGTTTTAGGTTGTTTGCTCTTTAGTTAGTGGCATTTTTAAATATATTATGCTTACCTTGTTCGCTCTTTAGTTAGCGGCATTTTTCAATATTATATTCCGTGTTTCCTTGTATATATTATGATCGTCGTCCATGTTTTGTATATGTATATATTTGTGTGTGTGTGAAAATAAACAAGAAAAAGTAAAGAAGAAGTTTTCTTTGGATTAACACACACACAAACATCGCTATACTATATATACGTTTAAACACCGATCGATTCACTAAATTAATTTAAATTTATTAGAAACCTAATCACAATCTTGATTATACTTTTCTTTGTAAGTATTTTCAACTAAGGAATTGATTTTGTGCCAAATTTGGTAGCTCTGGGTCCTACAGATTGCCTTCAACAGCATTTCGAAGGACATTTGCAACAAGAATGCCACATGACCAATTATAAAAATTATTGATGATTTAAAAGTTTTAATGTTTTAATACGTACAAATATTTTTCTCAGTTATTAAGAAAGAAAATTAATAAGTATGAACGTTTTATGGAAGCAAATTAATGATAACAGATGTTGATTCAGTAAGCGTCGAAATTATTCTCGTTGTAGTTGATCATCATGCAAGCACTGATGAGGAAATTGAATGATAAAACAGCAAACCTCTTGAACTGCAGTAAAAGCTCCTTATTCGCGCTTCCTTCATTCGAGTTTTCTCTATTCGCGAATTTAAAAAATTTGACCCAATTCCTATATTCGTGGCTAAAAATTTCTTTATTCGCTGATCTAATAAGTACATACATAATAATAAAAGGATTCCAATAGGTATCCAACCCAATATCGTTTGTAAATGCCTTCAAATGGACTAATAAAAAAAGTAAAATAGATCTTATTACATTTTTATCTAAAGTATGTTGTTAAATGCAAACTGCAAACATAGCCGAAATCGCGAATGGAATAGGACGAGATAGGTTCGAACAGATAGAATCAAGTGACATTCAGGAGTTGCTTGAATCGCAAGATGAAGATCTGACTGAAACCGACTTGGAGGAAATGTTAAATTCACAGCCCATTGAAGAAGAGGCTTCAACAAGCACTGGAAACGTGACATTTAATTTGAAAAATCTTAGTGAAGGTTTAAGAATGGCAAATGAGCTTTGCGATTTCTTTATGAGCATTGATCTATTTATGGAACGAAGTTTTATTTTTAAAAGGCAAATTGCTAATGCGACTGCTGCATATCAGTCTAAGTTGAAGGAGCTTTTAAAAACTGCCAAGTAAGAGAAAATGACAAAATTCTTCAAAACATTGCCTAAGCTGATCAAAATGTTCTAAAACTTCAATTTAATTGATTTGGAACGTATCCCCTATAATCCCATATAAATTACCATTCCGTATTCGCGGCATATTTATGAAGCATATACCCCGCGAATAAAGAGCTTTTACTGTATATTATTACGCGTCTGTGATATTGCTTTCCTACAATATATTGTATCATCATTGAAAAGACAAGTTTACGAACGTTCAGTGGATGCTAGGTCAATGATTTGACGAACTTGGTGGTCAGTTGGCCACTTGGTAAAAAATGAAAGTTCCAGAAAATGCATAATGACTCTATCTCTATTTAGAGCTGAGAGCGGAAAATTCCAATCGTTGTTGTGAGAATATAAAATGCGAAATTTTGACATGAGGTATTAATCCTCTCTTTGGAATGTTGATCGCGAAGCGAGCTCTTTGTCAACAGTCTGAACACTGCTGCTGTTTTCCCATCTACTCATATTGAGTTTCTGTACGTGCTTCTGGGTTTAAACTGTGTTATGTGTCTTCTTGTAAAATAAAAAGCAATATGTCTATGATCCTGCACGATAGTCTTGTGTAATCGTTGATTCATCGGATGATTACCATAACACTACTATATGTCATTTAAATTTAGTCTTTTCTTTTTCTGATTGCTCGCAATTTATCTCTAGCTACTGATCTTGAACTTCAGTTATTATAATTCTGGCATCTCTCCAAAATGAAATAAAACCAGAAAAATGCCCAGTCAGACGGACAGACATAAAACTCACTCTTTATCATTACCTGTTCATCACAGATCATTACGTATTCATCACAAATCAAGTCACGATTCGTCCTCATGTATTAATAGTAATGGAATGGCGTTTCCATTCTATGGGGAATATTACGCATCTCTTGAATATAAGGCAATTTTACACAAAGTTATCACACATTAAATTTTTATTATTTTACTTCATTAAATAATTATTATTATTGCAGAGGGGAGGCCTGGTGGCCATTGTTAATGGGAGAATACTGCATTAAGATCGGTTAAAAAAAATAAAGACTTAACTGTCAAATTAAATTTTTTAATTACTTTTTTTAAATACAAATTTTATGAATGGTAAAATAAAAGGAAAATGTTAATATTTTATATATTATTATATTAATTAATTAATTTGCCTCGGTTCCCATTTGTTTCATAATGTTCATGTTTTAATACAACATTTATAAAAATTAATTATATTTGATTAAAATTGGATACAACTATGGGTGTTATTCAATCATGAGACGTAATAAATAAATAAAAACATACATTTTTACGAAATTACTAAAATAAAAAATAACTAAAATTAAAGAATGAATTTGTCAAGTAAAAAAAAGTAGATAAATCTGGAATGTTTGATTACCAAAAAAATTAATTATGAAAATTATTGGAATCGTTTAAATTATCAAATAATATTTTTAAGTGGAAAAAGAAATCGAAAAATCATTTTAATATTTTAATTAAATTATGGAAAGTTCAACAATTAGCAAGATTGTTAATTACTTTTTATTAATTGAATTCTGTTTGGAACCTTACAGCACTTACAAAAAAGTTATTGCAAGTCTATATCCATTGTTGAAGATAGAGCAATTTTTAAAAAGGAAGATATTCTTTTATAATAAAACATGAGGAAAAATTATCTTAGAATATCAAATTAACAAAGCCATGTAATTAAAAACAAGTTATAATTATAATATGCTGCTACAAATTTTATTGAAAGATACATGTTTGATCTCTGTAGCTTAAGTCAAAGAATAATCCATTACAACAACAATAATAATAATAACAATAGAAAAGTATCTGTAAATAATACTTTCCTGAATTATTTTTCAAAAATAATGTTCATGTACATTATAGAACTAGTAACAAACATTATATGTTCACAAAATATTACTTAGCTGTTGAATTGTTTACCACGGCATCGTAATAAATATAGTAATTAAGATAGTTAAGGGGAGCAATAATAAAAAAAATTATTACAATAAAAAAAAGAAAAATACTTCATTTAATCTCGTTTTCAGCTATACATATTCATAGTTTTCTTCACTTTTTTTATATTATAAAGATGCCTTCATTCATTTAAAAACAGAAACATTATTTGAAGTTTAAAAAGGAAAAGTAAAAAATATTGAGTAATTTATTTCAATGTTCATCCTTCTGGTGTGTCTCAAATTGTAACCTTTTATTATTAGTGTTGCCTAAACAATAATACAATAAATCAAAACACTAATTTTTCACAGGGATCTTTTCAATTATGAGACGAGTAGACAACAGATTTCCAACCCTGTAATCTAAAAGCAATCTAAAATATACAACCTTTCCCTTTACTAATGACAGTTTATATAGCATTCATACATGTGCGCCTGTCCGCAATATTAACTCATTACTATCGTTTTATTTTATTTTTTTCTCTCCTTAAATGGCGTGTTTCTACTTCCCGGTAATTTATTTGGCGTACATTGTGAAGACCTGGCAACCCTTTTACTCTTATGACGCAATGGTTGTTTACAACTTGTGAAAGAAAGTTAATAAGTAGCTACGCTGCCCAGATATTTTATTGTTGTGTCGCCATCTAGTGATACATTTGACAACAAAAGAGATTAGTTTATTACTGTTTTAGGAACTTGTATTTATGAAGCAATCAAAATATAATTAGAATAGAATAGCAGAATCTTGGTATTTTGAGTATAAATCTCCTTATTTTAAGAATGTTAGTATTTGTAATAAGTGTCATGATTATTTTAAATTAAAATTTTTATTTTTATTCTTCATATCTTGCTGTCTGGAAAGCTACTTTCTTTAAATATTTAGTACATTTTTAATCACTATTCAGTACTAAAAATAATATTACGTATTATAATTTTGTATTTTATTCTTCATTGGTTAATTACTCAAATAAAACATACATAATTTCAATAATTCTTTTGAAAAATCATAAAAATAACCAATTGTGGGGAAAAAATATTTTAGAAAGCAAATCTATTGCCAAACTGGTATGCAATTATGAAATTTACAACTTTAATTATTTATTTATTATTTTAAATTAACCAAAACAGAATAATTACCTTTGAATGAAATGGAAAAATATAGAAATAGTTGTTGAATTTTATCTTCCATTCACTTTCTATAATTTTTTGAAAGAATGTGAAAAAGAATCTCAACTAATTTATCAGATCTGTTTATTTTATTTTTAATATAATATTTAAAGATATCAAAATATTGATGGCAAAAGAAATATTTAATCGGTAGGCAGTAAAACTGATGGAAATAAAAATTCTATAAAATTAATTAATATTTATTTTAAGGCTATTTAAATATTTTGTATCGCTCTTCTAAGAATAATTCAGCAAAGATATATTCATATTTTTTTTAATATATTCTTACAAATGATATCAGACAGATGTTTTGGTGTTTTAATAGTTACATTCTGTGTAGTTTATCTCAAACTTTTACAATTCCGCAATAAAAGAAAATTTTTTGAGTACTTATTTCTGAAAAAAAAGCAGCTGCTTTTTGAAATAACTCTGACCTTTCATTGTATATTTATCACGACACAGCTTTCTGACAGCAACAACTTTTTCCCCCCTCCCCAGTCATTAATTCAGTGCTATGTGTCTGAGTACTGTCTCACTTGGGATTCCTTGTCCTTCTGCAGACAATTGAGTAAGACAGAAAGAAAAAAACTGCCCAAGAACTGACCGGGTCATTACACAGGTAAAAACAACGCAAAGCACGCGTCTCTTGCTTTGTTTTGGGAACTGGCAACGTGAAAAGGATCTAAAGTAAATCGTCAGATTACACCTCCGTGATAATAAGAGTTCAAACTGAATTAGATGTGCTTTGAAAAAAGATTAATGGGCATTCCATGTAAATGAGGCTGAATGTGAGAGAGAGTTTCTCAGAAAGTAATTAAGTGGGAAGGGAAACCTTCGTACTTGGATGTGCAGTGCCATCTAGCAGAGAAATATGTAAACAAAAAATTCACGTGTTTGATTTTTATTGTATATCGAATCTATTTTATTTCTTTTTATTATTATTATTATTATTATTATTTAGGTACATAAATACGTTTCAATTATTCTTTTTAAAAGATTCAAAATGTTTCTGAGGAAAAAAATTTGGTTGAAAAATTAATTATCATTGTACAAGAAAACAATGTCAAAAATAGGAAGCTTAAGATTCTTTTAAATCCAATTGATTAAATGCCTGAAAAAAGTATTCTAATAATTTTGCCCTTACATAAAATACATTATAATTAATTATAAAAGAAAATGAAAATCAAAGGGGCTTTGAATAGATAATTTCAGAAACTAAACTCGGCAGTTATTAATTTTTATATCGTACCAAGAATTATAACTTAAGCTGTAATTAAAAGGAATTATTGAATGGAATTTTTAATATATAAAGAAAATAATGAGTAATTTAACTTTTCATAATTCACTATATATCAATTTGACCACCAATAATATTACATTTATAAACTTTAAAAATAAGGCACTTAAGCTTATACTTCTGCATAAATTACTTACCGAAAAACAATCTAGGTCTTTACACACACACACACACGAAAAAAAAGAAGAAAACATGAATACATAAAAATCGACCCTTCTTGCTTAGCTATTTTCTTAATATATTTTGATTCCATTTATAGATAAATATTTGAACTCATTGGCTTAAATACTTGAATTAATAATTAAATAACGTAAAAAAGCAGATTTTCATTTTCTTAATTAAATAATAAGAAAAGGAAAAAAAGATTAAATCATAACAAATATGTATTAAGAATTATCAAAGTTAGCAAGCACAAACGATTTTAAAAATTAGAATTTAAAAAAAAAACGTTTAGAGCAAATGGTTTTCAACCGTTAAGAAGAAAGTGTGAAAGTAGGAGAGGGTGGGACATTTTTTTTTTTTCATTAATTGTTTTCAGTCGAACATTGGCAAACATTTTTAAAAAATTATTTCCTCCATAAAAAAAAAGAAGAAAAAAGTGTTTTTCTTTTTTTTTTTTTTCTGTAGCGTGTATAAAAATCAGTGTTCAATCAAGAATATTCGGAAAAATTAAAAAATACAGAGATTCATTGACATCATTAGAATTTTAGTCATTAAAAAAAGAGTTCCTTGTTGACCATAATTGTGATCATGAGTTAATTGAAAGTTCATTATTATACATTAAAAGTTTAGCATAAAATAAAATGCCAATTATTATTTTGATTTAAAAAAATCATAATAAATTTACTATATATCTTGATAGCATGTTTTGCATTTATTTTATACCATTTTTATTCAAGTATATAATATTAAAAACTTTCATTACCGTCTGACTTTCCAATTATCTAACTATGAAATTATAGTATTATGAATCGAATTGTTTTATTGCTTTTAACCAGAAATGGAAAATTAACTTAGCTATGCTGCTGATGTGCTTAAACTCTGTCTGTGACTTGATATATCCATATACAGTACTGCTCGTTTCAGTATTCTGAAAGGACCACTTTTCGTCGATTTTATCTCACTAAGGGGAGAGGCACGGAAGGATGCACCCCATGTCTAGAATTCTTCACCCTTCTTTGATTCTGATTTTTGCACTATTTCTTCAATTTTTTTTTCACAGGTATGTGAATATCGTGTAGTTTCTGACCATATTATTTTGATTCAATTTGAGAGTAATCCTAATTATTTTATTGTTAAATGTCAAACTCTCCTCCTTTCATCTTCCCTCTCACCCCTATTTTGACGAATTAAACCCATCCTAACACATGCGCAAAAGAGCGGAGGGTTTTAGAATCCGTTGTCAAAAAATATATCTAAGCAAAGAATTCATCACCCCGGAAAAAGCCTGTATTTTCCAGAAATTCACTCCTGTGACTAGTCTATACATCTTCATATTATATATTAAATAACTTTTGTTAATCTAATTCTTCACCTCTAGCCTTGCATTCTTGCCATATGTTATCCTCAAAGACTAAAAATATTTAATTAATATTCAACCAACTGTAATCAATATTTGATGTTACGGCATTCTACAATGAGAATGATCATCGTAAAATTTCATGGAATTATATCAGTTACCTTAAAATATAACTGATAACGATTTCCGAAAGTAGCTAAGTGAAGAGTTTCAGAAACACATTTGAAAATATGCATTACCTGAATAATTTCGAAATATAACTTTTGCTTAAACTCGATCTATTTACTTTCAGCTGGTCCTGCATGTGACAAATTTCATTTAATCCTTTATTCGAAAGCTTCTATTCAAATACGAATGGGGGATTTTACTCAAATTACACGAATGCTGAATTTAGGCGGAGTGCATATATTTTAATATGAAGAAACTATTTATAATTTTAGCAGAGTACTTCTAAATAGAAGTATAATAATAATAAGATCGTAAATATTAAGTACAAATACATATAAATGAGTAAATTTTAATCGAAATAAAAAAAGGAACGGCAGATTTTATTATAATAAAATGAACACTTTTTTAAACAGTTTATATATATATATATATATATATTCCACTAACCCTTCATCCATTCTGCAGATTCAAAATACCTTTACCCGACATCCATTCTTGCACAATTGCCTAAATAACATATTATTAATTTAACGAACATTACAGCAGTAAAAGAATTACGAGAACTGCGAAGAATTCCATTGCAGCTGTCTTTTAATGTGAGAACTCAGACGATTTCGTAAATTACGATTTCAGAAGGATTTTCAAAACTAACTATTGAAAATACAACAATTGAATATACAGTGTCTCACAAAAGTGATGGGACACTTGTGCTTTACAAAAGGAAAATGTAATTAAATAAATAAATAAACATGTACAAATTTTTTGTGGGTGTATTTCATACTTAAATT
>JAPMOQ010001714.1:231299-282346 GCA_026543055.1 Argiope trifasciata | reverse complement strand
CAGTACTAACTACTTTACTAGTGGCAAAATGATTTATCAGATATGTATATTATTTAAATTTATTTTAAGTTAAAGCTTTTGATTTCTTTCTTTGTTACGTAACAATTTGTAAAGTTGTAATGGTTCGTACTTTATTCTTATTAAATGCTCAATAACAAATGGTTGTTTACTGTAACTAATCACACTGCAAATAACAAATTTGTAGAATCAATGTTTGTTTGTTTTTTCCACTTTTAAAAAACTTCTTTTTTTACTATTTTTTATACAATGATACTTTTTTTTTTAAAAACTATTGTTTTAAAGCTGTTTTGAATTTCCTATTTATATTGTGTTCTTACACACATAGAAAAGGATAATAAAGAAAGAGAAAACAAAATGGCGTTTTGTTTCCAAACCTTTAAATTTTTATTTGTTATTTAATTCATTTCAAATAAATCTTTTTAATCACTTCTGATAGAATTGTTATAATTGTGAATGAAGTTAATATAGGTCATCTTACTTTTTCTTACATTCGTCACTTAAAAATGCAACTTTCTCTTTCAATCACTATGAATTATGTTCTCAGAACATTCTGAAAAGAAAAAAAAAAACACTTGAAGGAAATTATTATCCTTTCAAAACTGACAATTAATCTTGAACATGTTGTACGATAATTTATTTTCAATTATTTATTAAAAAATAATTATCTATTAAAAATTAATTTGTTTATTATCTAGTTTTATTCTATTCGAAAAAAAGATATAGAATAGACTCAAGAAATTAACTTTTTATCATGTAAATTCAGAAAGAAGGGGGAAGAGAAGGAAGGGTAACTGAAAAAAATGAAAGAGGTAAGAACATAAAAATGGCGAGGACTCTTTAATTCAATTTTCCTTTATATTGGAAAGATTAGTTAGAATTTCAAAATGCCGCATTCTTTATTCATGCGTGTATCAAAAATCACCAAAATAGAGTTATATCTTCGAATGGTTATGCAATGCAATTATTTCCCAACATATTTTTTTCTTTTTCTTTCTTTCTTTATTTATTTTTTGTATTTTATACAGCTATTTCAGCTTTTTCATACTGTGTTTAATAGTATTATAGACAGTAAGATTTTCCTCCGAATTTCAACAACAATTCTCTACTTAAGGACTCAATAATTACTCATAAGTCTCTAACCTGAATTTAAAATAATTCTAACTATAATAATACTAAACTATATAATGATAGCAAATGAAAACTTTAAAAAAAACGATAATTTAATATCTATTTACAATTTAAATAAAATATGTTTATAAAAAATATTTAATATTAATACATCAGAACTCAGTAGAAGAAATTCACTTAGCATCGTAGTTATATAATACATCTAATTGAGCATGTCATTTAACATCTAATTATGTCCTTCATTTTGCTTTGCTATATTATCGTTTCTAACCTAATTTTAAAAATGTTGGGAAAATAAATTAATCTGTACGTTTAAATTAGAATAGCACATTTAACATGAATTATGAATTTAATTACCCATAAAAGTCCAAATGTAAGATATAATTGTAAGGCTCATATGAGCTAATTTTAAAGTTTTAATTTTTTCATTAATAGCTTAACGCATGTTTAATTATTTATTTTATTTCCTAAATTAAAAGAAAATAAATGAAAAATTTGAAAATTATTTCAAAACAATTTTAAACAAATAGCTATATTATTTCAAAACAACCTCTTATTCTTTTTCTAATTTTCGGCCTAATGATTAATATTTTATTTTCAGATTTCAGCGAAACATAATTTAATCGTTAAAAATGATCGTTTATAAAATGTGACACCTGCAGACGATTATTTAAAAATAAATATTTATTAATTGATGTTTCTAATAAAATGAGCACAAACGATAAAAAAATATTTAGAATAAAATTTTTATATTTTTTTGAGAATTAAAAGTTTTATGAAATTGTAATAACAGTATTGATTTAAAGAAAACTGTTTTCAGTATTTTCTACAAATTATGATAATGTATATTTTCTTATTCATCATGTTATATTTTATTATATTCCTAAGTTTAATAACAATTAACATATTATTTTACGCATTCTAAAGGAAAAAGGATAAAAAAAATAATTATTAAAAAAGCGATTAAATTCTCATTTGTAAAATTTTTGCTGCTTTCTCATAATGGTTACGCAGAATTCGAAAGTTCCGTGTCCGTTCTGGTGCAGTTAGTACGTAGAGGGTGAATCAACCCTTTTGGGGTATCGAACGGACCTTTGCGGTAGTCATTTATCAATGTCAGAAAGATGTGTTTGTTAGAATTCTGGAGCAGCGAAAGACCCAACACACCCCCAGACGTTGTCCCCAGACACACAGACCAGACGTTCCCAATTTGAGGGCGATTTTGCTCCCGAATTCGGGAAAATTGAGACGAACGGTAAAAGGAAAAAAAAAATATTAGTTGTCTGGAAATTTCCGGACAAAGATTATACCATGGAATCGTTTGGAACAAAATAACCGTAAAAAAACAGGAAGTCTGAAATCTGGCAACGCAAACATGTTGGAAAAAAGAATTTTAAAAAAAACTTAATGTGAAGAACTTTTTGAAAAGTTAGTACACGGTAGAAATTCCACTAAGAGAAAATTCTTTTTCAAAGAAATAATTAAATTTGCATGACTTTTTTTTCTTCATTTTTTTTCTTTTTTTTACTTATTTATTTCTAAACGCGACGGTATTCTATGTTGTTTTTAATGTCCTAGTTATTACTAGTGGTAGTGGTATTATAATTTTTTTTCTTTGTTGCGTTTTTCTTATAAGATGAAAAGATTCGATTTCACCGTGTCTGTTCTTTTAATAAGTTTCGGAAAGGGAGGAAAGAAAACAAAATAGAAAAAAATTTCAGACTGTCTGACCTGTCAATCATTGGAGGAATGAGTTAAAGAATTTACTGCAGATATTAAAGAGTAACATGTATTCGACATAATTAACTTCTTATTATACCTTTCAGAGCTCTTAAATTTAAAGAAGAGGTTTCAGACTTTGATAAATTAATTGAAAAACCTTGGATTAGTGGTATGTTTAGGTCTAACACACATTGTGAAATCTCTTAGAGTGAAGTTTCGAAATCAATAAAAAACAGTAAATTTATATGATTAAATTAAAGAATATTTTTATAAAACATTCTAGATGCGTTTCATATTCACAGGTTGGTTGTTGTTGTTGGTTTTTTTTTTAATTATTTTTTTTATTTGGCACAAGATTCATCTTTGGCTAAACTGCGCTGTCCATGTGGTAAAAAAAAAAGGTTAAATATTCTTTAAAATTTAAATAAATGAATGGTTGCTTGAAAGCAAAATAAAATAGTTAAAAAACACTGGAAACAGTAGCACATGATTATGTATTTACAATGAAAAAAAATTTAGAAAGTTAAAGAGTTTGAAGAAAATAAATGCATGGCAAAAATTTAATTGCATTGAAAAATTTAGGAATGTTTGGATGGTGCTTCTCGCCCAATTAATCAGTAAGAGTTATAGTAATGAGTGAAAAAACTGATTACGATGAATATTTAAAGCTGGGCACTCGATTAAAATTTAGTGAACTGTAAAATATGTGCAACATTTGGAGCATATAGGGGCTCTTTCACCGAATAGTAGGTGCTTGTGAGTAAACTGAGTATCCCCTATACGAAGATGTATTCACAGATAGTGCAGTTGAAAAATATATTGCTAATAATCTTTGCCCCTTTAAAGATGCCAAATTTTCAATCACGAGCAAAAATTAAAATAAGTGGAAGAAAAGAAATCAAAGGTGCAAATTCGAATTTCAAGTGACATGCGAGAACATAGTTATTTTTAAATCATTGTTTTTCTTAATTAATTTAAGTCATTCAACAGTTCAAACCGGTTTGAAAAAATAACGAGACTTTTCTACCCCTCTACCTGAAAAGCGATAAATCGTGAATTTGTTGCCTACTCATTTTGAGGCTTCGAAACCTCAAACCAAAACAACATCATATTCCCACATGATAAGAAAGCATTTCTTGTATTCTTTCACCTGAATGCTTTTAAAAAATGAAAGTGGCATTGAAAATCGTTAATTATCTATATTTATATTACAGCTCAATGCGTGTGTGTTGGCGCTCTACAGGCCAGACCGTTCGACCCACAACTACCAAATTTGGCACATATATACCTTGGAAGTCTGGAATGTGCACCTAGGTACGATTTTTTCGAATCTTTAATTTGAATTTAAATTAATTAAAAATTAAGCAAAATTTCAAAACTTACGAAACAGCCCTAAATTTTGAAATGATTATAGCACAAAACTGATTTTTACATCGTATTAAAGATCAAAAACTTATCTTTTTAGTGATGTTAATATTTTTATCGACAAGTTAAATTTCTATTTTTAATGAATTTTTTAAAAAAATAATTTAATCATATTTTTTAACAATAAATATAAAATTTAAGCTGCATGCACACGTTATGAGTGAAAAGGAAGAAAAAAAATCTTTTATCAATATGCTGCCACCAGATTGATAAAAATTCAAATTAAAAAATAAATAAGCTATTATTGCAAATTAAACATATAAAAATGACATTTTCAGCACTTCTCTGCATGAAATGAAATAAATATGAAACATGTTTTTTCGAAAAAGAAAATGTAAAAGAAAGTTTTTATGACATTTACAGTATTATCAATGAAATCAGCTTTATTTAAGAGAAACATAGTTAAATATATATCTTTTAGATTCGGGGCCCAACGGCTAATTTGTAAAACTTTAATAATAGAAATACATCTATAATGTGGGTCGAAATAAAGTAAATAATTACATAGTATTTAACATGAGTCTATAAATGCTTTAATAAATGAGGAATGTTTAACTTTTATCTAGATCCACTGTTCTGTGAATCATGTTTAACCAGAAAAAATTTTAATAAAAAGGGACATTCTTTTGTTAAGATGAAATTTTGCGAGAGCTGACAGATAATTAGAGAGGCATATAGTACATTACGGCTTAAGGCCCATATAAATGCATGAGGGAATTATATGACTATCAAAATTTGAACCTTTGTAACCGTAACTGTTTCCTCGGCCCTCTATCGGCCGTTGCCATGAACAATCAGTCCATGTCTTGGAAGCGAATGTAAAGCATGATTGACCCCGAGTATTATTTTAATGCATATATGTTAAATGTTTTGTCTTAAATAGTTTTGTCTCCGTGTAAATCATGTCCTTTAATGTTATTAAATGTATTTTTAACTAAATTGGCATGATTTATTGATTTTAATAGTCTACCTTGACAGAATTAATGTTTTGGCGCCCTTTCGGTCACCTTAAAAATATTTTGATGAAGTAGCTATAACAGCCAAGCCATATAAAGTATTTAATTGACAATGACGTTACATAAAGTATTTAACCGACCATTTTGCAGAGCATTAAGACTAGCGAACCGGCTGGTTTCCAAAGGCGGCTAGTTAGAAATAAAGACAAAAATTTTGATTGATCAGTTTATTTAATTTACTTTCTGGTAGACGGCTGAATTAATTTGTTTTAGCACATTTTAAATAATTATTCATTTTTCTTTGCCATTTATTTTTAAATGCTTAGAATTTTAATTTACAATATAAATATTGACGTAATAGAATCAACAATATTTTCATTTGATAAAAATTTATTTGTTGCAATTTGGTAAAAAGTTAATTGATCTAAATGAAAGAGATTTGTTTTTGGCTATGATAACTGCCTAAGATATTATTTTCGAATTATTAACTCGAGGGTAATTCCGAATGCTGTATAAAAATATTTTTTTATCTTGAGAAAATTAAACTAACACGATTATTGGAAAAGAAAGAAAATCAGATAGCTAAAATTTGGTACACATATTTAACATCTATTTTGCGAACTCTTGTCAAATTTTGTACCAAATCCAACAAGAGGTTGATCGTCTGTTGGCCTGTACTTTCAAAAACATGTAAAAGGGATAATTCAAAATTTAAATATATTAAATTCGACGCATAATTTTGTAGCTATAAGTCCAGATTTGTATCTAATTTTTGTTACAATCAGTTAACCAAAAAGGTGTCCCAAACACAAATTCGATTTTTGGGTAATATTAATACATGCCAGGGATTAATCGCCAAATAACTCCCCAAAGATGACAGGATTGAGTATGTAAAATTGTAAAATTCACCCCAAAAGTCTCATAATTATTTTACGTCAATATCATTCAAGGTGTTCTTTGGCATGATAAGTTTGTTAAATAGTAGGCATAAAAGCTTTAAGGAGACCAGTGCCGCTGGTTCTTTTCTCTAAACTTCATTATGAAACAACAATGTATAAAAATTCTACAAAACATCTGAAATCATTAATCCTGATCTATAGCTTTACAATCTGTAAAAACATGGAGAAAAATGTAAATATTAATTGACTAACTTATCCTAGAAAAGGGGCAACTTTATCAATTTAAAATCAGTCGAAATCTCTTGAACACAACAAAAAGACGGATTTTTACTTTCTCGCATACATAGTACAGAGAAAGTATTATTATCGTCAAAAATTTCGAACTCTATATTTTCACGAATCCCCAAATTTTAGAACTCTCCGAGTTCTAAAAAAACATTTTTGAAAAATATTCTTCAGTCTGTCTGTCTGTGGCAAATATAACTCAAAATCGCTTTGATTTAGACGTATGAAATTTGATACCTGGTCTTTACACCAAATTTGTAGATTTCTATCAAATTTTGAGCAAAATCTGTTTAGAGGATGTTTATCTGTCCTGCTGTTCGAATGTAAGTTTAACACGATGATTGTAAAGTGAAGAGAGCTGTATAGATGAAATTTGGTACTCAGATTTAATATATATACTATAGACTATAGATTTTAAGTCAGATTCAACTATGTGTTATCTGTCCAACGATCTGTATTTCAGATAACTTAAAAACACAATAACTTAAGCATGCCAAATTTCATATGAGATTTTGTGACTGTAAGAGAATTGGTAAGATGTGTGATTTGTTTCAAACTTTTGTTTCAATTCATGGATAAAAGCGTGTCTAAAACATGAATTCAATTTTTAGATACTGCTAACTGCATTTTAGGGATTAATTGCCAGAAATGTCACAATCTATTCAGAAAAAAATGATAAAATTATTCCAAAAATTATCAATTTCCTAACTATTGTACGCCAATGCCATGCGAGGCTTTCTCTGGCATAGAAAGTTTATTAGAGTATGGAAGTGAGTTTTAGTGAGACCACTTCCTCTGGTTCAAACAAGATATCAACTAATTAAAAAATTATATTATTTAATGTATGCATTCATGATGTGAAATGTTTTAATACAGTTTTCATAGGACAAAATTACAATAATTTAATTTGAGTATGAAAAGCAATTTCAAATTCTTTTATCGGAAGCTGCTATATTTACATTAAAACACAACTTCTCCCGATGATTTACTTTTAGGTAATTTACCTCTACATTTTCCAAAAAAAATTTATGGCACTTTTATCTGTTTTGTTCATTGAAGTGTGAACCAACACATAAACTAAATTACTTTAAAAAAATTTCTTTCTGAGTATTAATTGCAATATTTTTACGCAATCACCTAAAATGGAAAAAAATGTCTTGACAAACATATACAGAAATTATTCCTCTCCCTATCACTAATAAATAAATATGAAGTCTAAATTGTTCACTCTTATAAAAAAAACCTATCCCTAATAAAACATAATTATATATATATATTAGACTGCTAATATTTTTGCACATCGTATGCGTTATTTTAATTCTTTAACATTGGAGATACGAGAATCGGTGGGAGAAAACCCTCACAAGAATATCTTTAAATTTTTAAGAGCCAAACATTTTATCCAATTTTTATGAATATCATGGGGTTTATAACTTTTTCTAGGAATCTCTTCTGTAATTGAAGTTTGAATTTTAAGATCTTTGTTCTTTAAACTTATTGTACTTTGATTTTATAAAAACAAAATGTTGTTTGTATTTTGACCTTGAAGAAATATTTTATTTATAGACCATTTGGCACTTGTTTGGCGCAGCATGACCAGCTTTGGCCCTTGCGCCATAAAAATGCAAACATCCATCCATCCATCCTAATATTTTTGCAAGACAACGGCAAAAATTAATATACTTCAGTGTTTATCTTTTCACGTCTTAACCGCCATTTTAAATTCGTACAATTTGAAAAGTGGAACTCTTTATTATCGTTTCATATATATCTATAAAAGCACTTCGGTCAAAATGGGGCGCTTTACATCATTAAATATACGAATATATTACCATACACATCTTTAATGCGAATCTAAATTTATTTCAGAATCTATTGTGCAATGTTTGATAATGGATTCCTGGTATGCAATTAGTAACTACCAAAAGTTGAATAAATATTTTGGAATTGCAAAATTCACCATAAAACTACAATAGTAGTCCCAAGATCACATACCAAATATCATTTATTTCAAATCATTGTGCTTACATGAACTCTAAAGCTCAGACCTAGAGTGATCAACTCTTCAATAGATGTGTTCGCAATTTGACCAGGCTTCAATTGTCAACGATAAACCTTTTAACTAAATTTTACCAAAATTCGTTCTGTTTTTGTGGAATTTTTGGAATAAACTTCTTTTAAACATTTCAATCAAAATTTGATAGAAATTCATAAATTTTCAATAACGCTCCTATGTCAAATTTCAAAGGATAATTGAGCTATCGATTTCGCAAAATGACATCATTCCAAAAATATGCTTTTGGAATTCTAGGAGGTTTGGTGATTTGCCACAATCTTGAATTAGAAAATGTTTGGCTATTACTATTTTTTATACTTCGTGTACGAAAAAATAATAAAACGACAGAAATGTCTTATGGAATATTGCCAGTGAAGGGAAAAAAAGCAATGAATGTGATTGAATCTTAATCGCTTTTTTAATCATTTTTTTATAATCAATAAGCTTTTATTTAGGTGAATTTCTTAGTGCAGAGGTGGTGAACATTTACGGATCAACGTGCCATTTTTTTTTTTCTAAAGAAATGTCTAATGAGGTATAGACATGCCATCATATGATTTTGGCTTGTGATTGTTTTGAAGATAATAAAACTAAGTACTAACAACTCAACCCAACTTTTTATTTACTACGAAAAAATACATTTTGCATTGTACAGTTCTAATTTTTTTAGTTATACGTGTAATTCAAATTAAAGTAACATTAGTGTGACTTCTGTTGTTGCAGATTAGACAACCAATAACCTATATAAGGATTTTTTTTATGTTACTTTTAACTGAATGCATGCTAAATTGGAGGAGTCATCTGCCGAACAGTTTCTAAGCGAGTCTTTAATGTCATTCATTTCTGAAAATAATGATTCTCAGGCATAGATGATAATACGCTTAAAATAGTATGAACCAGCTTCTTTAAACAGTTAAATGTTTAAATCGAATTCCACGTTCCCAAAATTTCGTTACTGGCATTTTTACTTATTTTCCTTGTTAATCTTTCTCTTTCAATCAATTCCAACTTTCTCCTTATTTTTCCATAAATTTTTAAATCTCTACTGAGCTAGACTGGAAATCAATCAGTTGCATTTCAAATTCTTCAATTTCCAATCAATCAAATTGGGAGCGGTTCAGTTTTTCAAATGGTCGCAAGCAAACCGTTTTGCAAACCATAAAATGCAAACCGTTTCGCAAACCATAAAAGGCAAACCATTTTGCAAACTATAAAATGCAAACCGTTTTGATCGGCGGCTTGCCCAAAATATTGTGTCGCGTGCCACTGGTTCGTCATCCCTGTCTTAATGATTTGTATTTATTATTCTGTAAAGTGCGCGTTTTAATTAAATTAATTTTATCTGCTTATTCGTTGGCGCGCTACGTTTGGTCGGAATGCACAATAAAAACGATGGAAATATCTTTTTCGATGCCACTGCTGCCATCTACTGAAAATAATATGAGGTAGATTGCCGGTATTTCCAATTGAGAAATTATTTTTAGAATATTTTATTTTCATACATAATCGTTTGCATCGCTCTGTTGACACATTTATTTGATGAAAGAACAATTCATACATAAAAGTATAAAAAGATGTTAATTATTTATATATTCGAGATTTTTTTTTAAATTTTGCCTTCCATAAAATAAGTTAGGAAGTTTTCATTTTTCTTAAAATAAATTAAAGAAAGTAACAAAATCTAAATTACCACATCGGATGGTCATAATTTATACATGATCACAATGATGGAATATCTTTTACGAGAATCCCAAATCTAAACAGATAAAAATTGGAAATTCCCATTAATATTGTTATTGTTCAAAAACAATTAGTTAATTGATTTAATTTTTATAAATAATGATATCAAAGTATTATAAATTTTTATTATATACATATATAAAATTATATATATATATATATATATATATATATATATATATATATAATCATTAAATGAAGCTCATAAAAATAAATTTGGATATTACAGTAATGAATTTCATAATTGTAGTTTATTTCTTGATTTCAAATTGAGTACAACATTGAAAAATAGATGATGATTTTTCAAAAAATAAAAAATCTCAATATCTTTTACATATTCAGGACTTTACTACTTACATCCAGCAAATTTTATAAAATAACAAAAAAATACATACAGATTTATGATTTTGTAACGATACATGATGTATAAAATATATTTTTATAGTATAAAATTTGTATTTTACATTTTGCTGTAACTATTGCCTTCAATATACGAAGAATGTGATTCTTAAAGAAGTAATCACACAAAATTTGTTTTAAATATTAAATTCATTATAATTTGCATTCTCATTTCTTTCAAAATAAAAAATAAAAGTGAATTTTCTTTTCAGAAAAAAAAAGTTATGCTAAAATCTTCTTTAAAATAAAATGCCACTCACGTGCTGAACTAAAACAACTGTCGGTAATTCTCATATTTTCCAGCAATTTTATGTAATGATGTATTACAATTCATCGGAACTGAGGAAAATGCGAGATATTTCAAAAAGACGTATTGCAAATGAACCACGTCCAAGTATAAAACCATCTGAATGGTTGACCACCACAGAGAATAAAATAGGTATTAATATGATTTACAAAATAGTCCTCAATGGCTAACGCACCAATTTTCTCCTATGTGAAGAGCGATACATCATTGTGTTGTAAGCAATACTACTGTCTGTCCATCACAAGAACTCTGCTAGACGATCGTCTATGTTTATGGCGGCGTTATAGAAACCGGCTTTGTGAGGGAAGATCCATTTTGAATGGGTGGAATAGGACGGAAGTCTTAGGAGGTATTCTTGTTCTTGGCGTCAATTGTAGCGATAAGAAAAACTTGTTGCTCGTTCGTCTTCTCGCTTTAGTCGCAGTTGCACTTTTAAATTCGCTTAGCTTACTTCTTATATATTTTATTAATCTTTTCTTTGGTTAATATTTTACTGCATATAATTATTTTTGGTCTCTTAAAATAATCTTTTGTCTTTTAAAACATATAAATTTAAATCAAATGAAATAATTACGATTAATTATATTATTGCTTTTATGTTAAATTAGACGCGTTTGCAGAGGCTAATTTTATATTAATAACATATAAATTTAAATCAAATGAAATGATGACGATTAATTTTTTATCTTGCATGATTTTACTTCTTAATTTTTTTTTTCTTCTTGCGCAATCGTTAGACAAGCAAATAATTATTCAGTTTTTCCATTTGATTTTCTTTTCTCTCTGTAAATTTATAACAGAAATATTAGATATTTTCAATACTCCGAGTACGCAAATAAATTTCATCATTGTGATTTTTTTTATTTTTTTTTTCAACAATTAAATGTTATAATACATAATATCGCCAATTTGGCGCTAAACGTGCCAGCTTGTAAAACTTGAATGAATTTCTACCTCCGGGAAATTAACTCTTCCTACAGTAACCTGTTTCTAGGACGCCCACCGTAAACATAGACGATCGTCTAGCAGAGTTCTTGTGATGGACAGACAGTACTCTACCAGTATTACTGAAACCTATAGGAAAGATAAAACCAGTATATAAATCCTCCGGCTTCTGTTCCCTTAATATGACGCCCTTCTTTTCAAAGAGATAAAGAGAAGTTTGAAACAAACATAAAAATTTGAATGTCCATATAATTACATTAAAATTTTTTCGCTTCGCTTCATTATATCTCTACTACTTTTACTGGTTACCAGGTCGTATTTATAATACACTAGCCGCCTTTGACGACCAGCTGGTTCGCCCGGTGTAATGCGTTCTAAAATTTTCAATTAAATGCTTGTGTGCCTTGCTCTCTTTATAACTTCTCAGCCAAATATATTTAAACTTCGATATTCAAGTAACATATTATTATAGAAGCCTTATGATTGTTTGTTCATTGCACTATATCTCTCTCTGATTCGCAATTAGCTGTCTTGGAATTATGTGGAAAATATCACATTTTATATCTGTTCCATGTCACTATGCTTCTATTTAAACACGCGCTGAAGATCAAACTTTCCTTGGTTTAATTTGCAATAAGAGTTAATTTAATTATTCCGTTTGAGTTCTTGTCAAAGTGACGGCAATCACTCGTACACTCTTAACGCGCTCTTGCAGGTTAAATTCTGCTTTCATTTTGTGAGAAATTAATTATAGAAAAATATGGTTCTAATATTTTTTTTAATTCATAAAAAATAATAATTAAACTTATAAATTTAGTATTATCAATGAAAAAAAAGGTCATTTTTAAGAGGATTTTAAAAACAGCTTTGAGCTGTAATATTTTCGGAAATTATTGCAGAAAAATTCCACATGTTACCTTAATTTTTAATACATTCAAGCTTCAAAAAAATCCGTCTAGGTATACTTTTTCATCCGCCCAAGTAAATATATACATACCAAGTGTGGCATCTCTAGATCATATTGTCTGACATGTAGAACACCAACAGGTACACGCACACTCTCATTCATATACATTAACACTTATTTATTTCATTTTCAGCTTTAGATTAATTTCGGGCATTGATTGGCCTGAAATATATTTGGTATATTTTTTAAGTGGAGGACGAAAAGAACTAAAAGAGCCCTTTTTTATAATAATATTCCTTTTTATAAATATAAATCAGTCAGTTTTAATGATTGATTTAGAAGATTGATTGATACAACAACTTTTGTTCAAAATACTAGTGGAATTATTTTGTAAAATATGGCTGACCGAGAAAAGTATGAAAAAAAGAATCTAAAAACTCATTACTCATTTGTTTGACTCAAGCTACATAAAATGTAATTATTTATTTCATTTAGACCAAGTGAACAGTACTAAGTATATATGCCTATTATTAATGATTTACGGCCAGAATTTGAATGCGTATCCTGTATAAATCCAATTCTGTTTACCGCAAATAAAGATGATTTATTGAATTAATGATACAGATATTGCAAACGATCAGAAAAAATTTGCTCTGCATTTATTTTTTTAGAAAATATCACGTTTAGTATTTATATTATTTTATCCAGTCACGTGCTGAAAGTTACATTTTTTTAGATTTAATTTGCAATAATAGTTGATTTATTTTTTTTTTATTTGAACTTCTATAAGTATGATGGCAACACTTTAATAAAAGCTATTTTTTCCCATTGCTCTTGTATCATTTTCGGTTAGTCGTAAAATTTTATTGTTTTGTCCGAATTGCATTGTTGAAAAATATAGTTAAAATATTTCTTTAAAAATTCATTAAAAATAGAAGCTTAAGTTATATATTAAAACACTGATACCATTAGAAAGCTAATTCTTTTATCTTTAAATTGATGCAAAAAATCATGTTTGTGCGATGATATTTTCGGAAATTATAGTGGAAAAACGCCAAAATTTCGCTTACTTTTTAATGAATTTAAATTCTTATTTAAAATTCTCTTCGCGTTGAATTCCTTAGTAAAATTTCAATTCGGAACTAAATATTCTTTGTAGAATGAAACCTTTCGAGTAGATTCTAATCATTTTATATGATAAGTTTGATTTTCCTTCTTTCTTGCCCCAATAAGCAAAATTTCAGCCCAAAATTCAGTATCTTTTGTAAATTGATGTATTTAATGTACGTTATACTCTAGTTATATCATAAGCGTAATTTTTCTTATTTCTTCTTCTAGAATACTTCCTAAGCAAAATTTCAACAATATGAAGTTTTTAACTAGGATTCAAATATAATTTTCTTAGTTTCTTCTTCGGCTAGAGTTCCCGAGCAAAATTTCAACCCTGAATTCAGCATCCTTTATACAATGTTCGTAATATGCATTCTATTCTTGCTTTATTATAAATGCTACTACTTAATTTATTTTTCATGTAGGATCCCTAAACAAAATTTCAACCAGAAGCTGTGTTATTTACCAAATCCTACTTTTTATGTAGTTGAGGTTCAGAAATTCTATTTGCAATGCAGGGTGAACCTCTGGCTGCGAAATTCTTTAAAATTACTATTTATTTGCAATGTTTACTAACAAGTTAAAATATTTTTTCAAAAAAAAAAAAGCAACATAATATTGTATGTTACACGAGGCATATTTTCGTTATACGAGCCCCAAGAAAAAATTGCTGAAAAGTTGCCAAATAATCATTAGTCGGGAAAAGTAAAATATCACCAAAAAGATACCAAATATGCAAAATTACGCCAAACTTTATTTAGTTACACTTGACGACTTTGTTCGCGTTTTGTTCACATTGGCGACATTTTTTTTTCTTTGTCATTCGCTTCGCTTGGCGACTTGACTCGCGTTTAGCTCGCATAAGCGACATTAATGAAAAATTACACAATAATAATATAATATAATACAATCTTGAATCATATAAATAAACACTCTAAACTGCTGAAACGAGGCATGCAACAGAAAATGGACTGATTATTAACCCGCGGTAATCGCAGGCTATGTAGCTGGAGGATTATATTCATATTCAGAACTCGAAACATTTACAGAGTGTATGTAAGGACTCATTATATAATAAACGGAATTTTAAAGCAAACATGCAAAAAAAGCAAATTTTGAGCAATAATATAATTACACATTGAGTTGAATCAAATACTTATATCAATATTAAGTCGCCCGATAACCGGTGGGATTCAAATTCGCAACCCAAGGGATGCGAATCCACCACCCTACAACCTTTACGTGCTCAAGTACTTTTGGAAGATAGATGTTGTATGAAAGAATTCTGATACGACAAAAAACTTCGTTAATTATATTCAGGTATTTGTTAAGCCTAATTACAACACACAGAATTATAGAGTCTATCTATGCATATGTCATCCTTTTGCTGTCTGTGGGCGGCAACTTCTACAAATAAGCACAGAACACCAAGCACTTGTCCAATAATCATCAGCCAGAGAGCTGTCTTCATGTCGAAAAATGACAAGGAGTGATTTCTATTTGTGTGCTCCAAGGGTGGAGCTTTCAGTCTGGCGCTAAAAAGCAGTTCATCGCTGATCTTCTTCAAAATACCACATTCGTTCATGCGAATAATTCTATAAAAGAAGAAAGAAATTTAGATTCAAATGGCTGAAACTCAATCACCAAATTTTCAATTTGGATTCAGTAATTGAAAAATGACAAATGGATTATATTAATTATAATACGTTTTAATGTGTATATTACTTACGAAAAAGGATCAACCCTCTCATTGTCTAAACATCCATATAAATGCAATCTGAATAATTGCTGTCATTTTAACACAATAGCAAAATCATAAACAAAATTCAAAAAGTTAACTACTGACTACTTTTTAATTCTTCCTGTAAAAAGGGTGTCTTGTGATTGAAGTTGACAAATCGACCCCACAACATTACTTTACTTATCCGTCGTATTACATTCAAAATATCTGTTAAATTACATTGTGTTTCATTATTTCGATCTTTAATAATTTCTTAAGTTTTATTACGAACTTTTATCAAGTAACTATTGCAGAATTTGAGAACTTACATTCGGTTTACTTTCTCCATGTGCTTGAAACCTTTCTTGAACGCAATGCTCACCATGTTGTGCCCAAGGCTATCTTTCGATACGTGAAACTTCTCCAGCCCGATTTTGCCAGCCGAATACATGAAGTGAAGTCGCATGTTCATCATGGCGAAGTTTCCAGCATCGATTCTGGAGATGCTTTTTTCAACTGTAGGAATAACATTTTCTGGGTGATTTCGAATGTGATCGGCTAAATCTTTCAGGATGCCACTTTTGATTTCCTAATAATAATAATAATCAACTAAAAATAACGTTTTTTAGTCTACTATAAGATAGAAAATAATATTTTATAATAAAAAAATAGAGAGATTGATGTAAAATATTTTTCTAATTTTCTAATTGATGCAATAAATTCTTAGGAACTTTTTTTATGATATTTATTGAGGATTAAATTTTTTGTGGCATTGTCTTCAGTTCCTCACAGTTATTAATTTTGTTTCAATTGCAAAATTTTTTGGTAATAATTTTTTAAATTTTAGAGTTTTATTACTTTTTTGTTATTAAAAAACTCCTTTGATTTTTAATGTATTTTATCTTTTAGTATGTCTTTTAATGTATTTTATATACTTCATAATTGATTATATTTCATAATTCATTATCTATATAAATAAAAAACAATGTTTGTCTGTATGTCTAAACCGACTTTCTAAACCTTTCATCTGATTGCGATGAAACTTCGCCAGCTTATTGTTTATACCTACGGGATGGTTATAGGGATAGTACAATTATTTAAAATTTAAAAAATTGAATCTCAACCGCATTTATTTACCAATGACTAATCTCCAAACAACTTGCCTTGGGCAATAGATTCTGTAGAAATTCTATATCCAAATTAAAGGTTAATATTTTTTAGCTTTAGCATGCAAGTGTCATTCAAGTCATTCTCAGAAGAACAACTTTATAACAGATTATGCGAGAAGTTTTGGGAAGACCAACCCTGCCGGTTTTAAAATTTACCGTTTTTCGCAGTAATACCAAAAATATTTTATATATTCTAAGATGGTGCAAAATTATAGTACAAATAATTTTGCACTATCTTAATTTTCAAAAATTATCTTTTCAACTACATCAACGATTTAATGGTATAAATATATTTTTTATGTTGAATCAATTCTAAAAAGAAAATATTTTAATCACATTTTCTAAAATTAAACTTGATAATCCCGAAGGAATATTAAACGAATCTCAAGAAACAATAAATAGTTTCATTACCATTCTGAAAGAACACCAAGTTTTCCGATTCTAAAAGAATACACAAATCTAATATATAAAAATAAATATTTGTTTGTTCGTATTTTATATACTATCGAACTGTTCATCATATTTCGATAAAACATTGCCAAATTATGGATTTATTTCAGTTAATATTGTTTTTTTTTCGCCTGCAGCAACGCGCCGGGAACCAGATAGTACTAAATAAAAATCAATTAGGCTATGTATGCACATGTTTGTACGCATGTATGTTCCACATCTCCTCCTAAATAATTAGCATGAGTTTAAACAATTTTCGTACAGGTTTTTTTCAGGTTCCTGAAAGGAACAGTATATATGAATTTTATAAATAAAAAAAGTCAGTTTAGGTTTTAGGGACGATGACAGAAGAAAATGTTTAGATTTTCCAGAGCTGGTGACATGAAATATCATTGTAATAAATACCCAATGCTTCTAAGGGCGATTACATATTCATAATGCATTGTCATTCACAGTAACAACAAAAGAAACATATGAATAAATACCATCAAACCATCCACATGTGAAATGCCTTTGAATAGTCCAAACTGGTACTTGCCCGCCACCACAGCATCTCGTAGCTCCTGCACAGTCTGCAGTGGAGTCTCCTTCAGCGGAATGGTCAAATAGGCCAACAAATCCGTCGAATAACCGAACACAAGAATCAATTTGGAAATGGTCCAGAGGTACATGAAAATACGAACTTTGTTATTCCGATACTGATCGTATCTGCCTGAGAGAAAGATTGTAGAACGGATTTAAAATATATAGATCAATAAATTCTTTCACTAATGTCCAAAGTAGAGAAAAAAATAAACTGTATCCGATTAAATTCATGATCGCAATATGATTTATCACAAATATAAAAAAAAATATTACTTCATTTTTTTAAAGTTAAATAAAAATTTGTAAATATTATCGACAACTTTCTAAAATAGAGCAGATATTTAATTTTGCATGGAAAAAAGTTAGCAAACCTTGGCCGATAAAAAGTGCCGTAAGTCTTCCAATTTCAATCAACCATCTTTTCAAGAAATTTTCCACGAATTCTCCACTTCTGTTAGCATCTAGAACAGAAAGAGTAAGCCCTGAGCAAAACAAAGCTGTCAGCAAAAACATCCAGACCTAAAAATAAATATTTAAATTACATCATTTGAATATATTTTTTAATTTAACTATTAATATGGTAATATTTTTTTTAAAGTCTCAAGAATAACAGATATTTTAAAATAAAAGTGAATATCATACCAAAGGTCGTAATGATCTTTAAATATATCTTTCGAAGTTTCGAACATTTAAAAAAATTCAAATCAAAAGTGATCAGGTTTTATGTACCTCAATTTGATGCTCTTTAAATTTTGGGAAAGGTTGGATGTGAAATAGGAAATAAATCTTGGCCACCAAAAAGACAGAATTCTCTCAAATAATTATGCCACAATATAAATTAGGTTATTGAAGTTAGTTAATATAGATGAACAATATAACTTCCAAGTTTCTAGGCAATGGGTATTATTTTCAGTTTTTTTAAGTATTAGGAACTTCAATCTATGAAATAATTAAAGAGTAGCATCCTGTATCAATGGCAGTTGAGTTTAACTTAATCCAATAGTGCTTTGACACTTATGATTGCCGTTTGAGCGCATTATCTTCATTTTTCTCGACTTTTACTAAGAGATACTGCGTTGAGAAGACGTTTGACCAATATCGTACAAAGAAGAAGGATCAAATCTAAACTTAAAATAACAAAGAGGAAAGAGATGAAATGACAAGCTAAATTTGAGCAAATTATAAAATAAATACACGAAGACAAAGAATGAAATTTGTCCAAGAAACCTTAAGGATCAGAAAGTTGATGATAACAATTGTTTCCATCCTTGCATCTTCCATTAAATCAAAGAAGCAAAATAAAGTAAGAGGACCGATTCATCCATTGGTTTCGGGAATTGTTCACTAAAACTTAGATAATTTTTACAACGAAAAAGTGTATGTTCAATACCCTCAGTTTCATTACAAGCGGGACATTTGGTCCAACTAGTCAGACCAAACCTATACAGCTTTTAATGGGATGAAAAGGTACGAGTGCGAAAATGTAACATTTATCTTTCGATTGGGGAGATATCGAAGATGTCTAAGTTTGATGTTTTCCAAGAGGGAAAAAGATTTTACTACATTTACTTTCTTTCTATTTATTAAATTCTATCCTAAGAATTTCATTTTTCGTACGCCGGAAGTTATCTTCAGGAGATATAATCCGGCACATTTCAGAAGATACCGGCAAATCTATAACAAGCATAAAATGAAGTCTACTGAAAGCGTCTTTATGTTTGAAAGAGAAAAACTTGATAAATATTTAACTGATATTGGAGATATTTGCACTATTTTGTAGTCCTATTTTGTTTGTCTTTTATTGGAATAGGCTATAGGATACTGAAGTCATATTAAAGTACAAAAAGGAATTTTATAATTGCGATTTTAAATATTTTCCTATTACGATTAATACATGCGTTAAAACAATAGTAACTGTGCGATACACCTATCCGCATGGGCGCAAATACCAAGAACTGTGGTATGCATATGCACTACATTTCTTTGTTTATATCTGATTTTACAAACTTATTATGACCCAAAAAATAAAAAAGTGTGCTACATCTTCCTCATATATTTTTATATTTCAAAACAGTTTTTCCATTGTACATTTTTAGTGAATTGTTTCATCTATAAATATATCATACTTTTTATTTTTTAACAGTCTAAATATTTCTGAATGTGTTCTTTAAAATTGTGTAGTAGTTTTTTTTTTATGGTTTCTAAATATATTTTTATGTTTGTTTCAGGTTGCATGACATGTCCATGTCAATCGTGAGTTGGTTAGACTTAAGTTTAAATCAAATTTTTCCTCTCGGATGTTATGCTATGGGCAACGCTATGCGGGTACTGCTAGTTTAAAATAAATTCCAGCTATAATAGAAAATAGAATTAAAAAATAAAAAGACGTGATATTGAATCGTATCTGTAATTGAGATAGTCAATACGAATGATGGTCTGCTTATGCAAACCTTTTGAATCTAATCAAGTCACTGGAAAGTCTTTCCTTAATCAAAGCCACTAACATCAACAGATCGTTTTTTTGAAAATCAATTTTACATTTTAAAAATTATCAGGCTCTTCCACACTGCGATGACCATAGAAGTTACTTGCCAAAGACTGAAATGGGCTGAGGAAAGGAAATTCCCTTCTCAGCGGTTTCGGCGCTGTGGTGACGAAAACATTCGATGTTATTATGTGTGGAAAAGAAAAATCCACTATTGCTTGACGTTTGTACGAGCAAGCAATCCATCCGATGGCCATATCAACTTCCTTGGGAGAAGAAAAACAGAAAGCAATTAAACTAGAATATCTTTCAAAAACTTAAAACATTTATCGAGGCAAAATATTAAAAGTATATACCTTTCTTTGAAGCATACCCATCATTCCGGTCCATTCGTCATTTGGTCCAGCGTTTCCAAAAACGTAGTCTTTACGATTCAAGAGCTCGTAGCTGCAAAATAAAAGATTCAAGAGCTCATAGCTGCAAAATAAAAATCACGTATCTACTATTTGTTATACTACCTCAATCTTCTACAACTCTAGAAGCCCCAGATAATAAGTTCACAGTGCAAGTGGTAATTCATTTAATTAACATTTTAAACAGGTTTAATTAATTTAAAAGCTTCAAATCCAGCTTTGACAATACAATGTATTCTCTGAAATTTTAGTTAGACAAATATCAAAGCATTTTAATAGCTCACCAATATGAACCAGTTGGAATTATCTCCATAAAACTTTCTAGCATATTCTCTAATAAAGGTGCTATCCCAGAGAACACTTGGCATGGCTATAATGTACAATAATTACGAAATATTAAACTTTGGCATCACTACGGAATTTTTATTGAATATATTTTGTCTTTCATCACGAGATATTTGGCAATTAATTCCTAATATGCGGCTAAGAGCATCAGAAAATCGAATTTGACTTTTAAACGCTTTTTACCTAATGGATTGAAAGCAAATTTAACATAAAACTATTAGGTTGTTCGGAAAGTAATTTCGTTTTTTCCTGACAAAGGATTTAATTGCATTTTTCGCACCCAATTTCATACTTAAACCGCAAAATCATTTTATGTTTTAAGAGCTGATATAGCAAGGCTTGAGTGTGAAAAAGTGCAGCTGATTCTTCGCAGTAGTTTTTGGATGGTGCCCTTTTAAATATGGAGAGCAATAAACAGCATTTTCGTCATTTTTTTTCTTTTTTGCTATATAAAAGGTAAAAATGCTATTCAAGCCAGAAATAAATTAGCCAATATGTGTGGAGAAGATGTGTTAACAGTACATCAGTACCAGAACTGATTTGCAAAATTTTTCCTTCAAATGAGGAGGCCAAAAACCACCTCGATCAGTTTTTTTTACAGCAAAGACCAAAACTTTTATGAGCGTGTAATCATGTTACTACCAAAAATATGGCAAAAGGTATTAGACCAGAATGGCAATTTTATAATTTAATAAATAATTTATTCATTAAACGAAAATTTCTTTTCATTTTGACAAAAAAATACGAAATGACTTTCCGAACAACCCAATACAAAAGTAGCCATAAAATAGCATACCAAATCTAATATATTTAAGTCATTAGGTCTTTGAATTATAACGTTTACGTGTTTCTGAAGGTACAGACCGCCAGAACGGATTTGGCTCCAAATTTGAAAGGCATCTAGACTATAGACGTTGATTATGTGTTTTGAATTTTCTCTATCTAGCTGTTTTATCGATTTTATATTTTATCTTTTACATTCATTTCGTTCTTTTCGTTCGTGGTTATCGGGTAAATTTGTATTCAATCAGCGGGACCGACAGATTTTAATTAAACTCTGATATAAATCTACACATTTGGTATAAACAGCGCATATCAAACTTCCACATTCTAGATAATTTGATTTATCTTTGTCCCAGACAGTCGGAACATTTTCCAAAAATGTGCTTTTCGAACTCAGGGAGTTGTAAAACCTGAAGGATTCTTTAAAATATCGATTTCGAATTTTTTGACGATTACTAAACCTTTTCTATACTATGTATATGAGAAAATAAAAATAACAAGCTTAGTAAAATACATTCCATGCATATAGTAAAAACACAGAGAATTTTATGCTTTCAGAAATCACAGTTGTCCAAATTTTTGAAATGAGAAATAAATGTTATTTGTTCTACTACTAACTTCACTGGAGAGAAGTATTGTTATTCTTTAAACGGCTAAAATCCAGAGAAAATATTATATATCATTGGAGCTCCACCATTCCAAAGGTGAAAACAAATGATGAAACAATGGTTTCTAGTGAGCTACACTTACCTGAAAGGCACGTACTTGGAAATTGTGTCCAGCACAGGAAAATCGGATCCTCCCACGCCATAAAGTGTACCATCTTCTCTTTCCTTCAGTTCAAAGATAGGAGTTATCTGCAGAAAAATAAAAACTTTCATACGTTCTTGATCTGTTTAAATCTTGAGTAAATATATCAGTTTCTGCCTTTATAAGATCTGCTGCAAATAAGGATATTACAGTGGTAACGAGTTAAAGATGTATTTAAAAAAACCACATTATTAATAACAGTGATCAAAACTGAGTGTTAAAGTTAATATTTACAGAAAATTATTAATTTTCATCGAAACGTCACTGCTGACAGAAATTATAGAACAGGTTAGAGAAACCTTTTTTTAAATGGACAGTAGACTTTGAAAAAAGCAAAAATGGACGAAAACATGCAATTTTATTTTCATCGTTTGATAAACTGTCAAACCCTGCGCATGAGACAATAACATACGCTTAGAAGTGAATATATTGTTTGTAATTTCAAGCCTAATTAGTTAAAACGTAATTGTCTCGTAAATTCTAAGATTTATTAAACTCACATTTTTTTCAGTTTATCATGCAATGAAAAATTTTGATTAGTCATGTATTTTTATATTAATAATATCACTGGGAATATATATTCTGGGTAACCACTTGATAACCAATGAGAACCAGTTCGTAACAAAAAAATGATATTCATTTAGTTAACTAATATTGAAAATTTAATTGAATCCTCAACTGTCAAAATTTGGTGCGATTTTTCTCTTTTTTAGTTGCTTGAACAGTGGTTTGTTTGTTTGTTTGTTTGTTTGTTTGTTTGTTTGTATGTGAGTGTGTGCATATTTCTTTTCATAAAAGCAAACGATATTTAAAAGGTATTATTAGAGTCTACAGGGCTACAGAAGCTTGATAAAAAAAAGATTTCTGTAATACTTACATTCATTGTGACTACTTTAAAATGAAGCATTATTACAAGTATTTAACAGGAGCCCGATATTCCAGGGGAAAAAAAAAAGGATTGTCTGAAATGAACGAAATAAGGGTGATTATAGATTCATAATTGTAAAACATCAGTAAAAACATAAACGACGAGCAATTAAAATACATTATTGAAATAGCTATCCTCCACAAATAACTGATACGAAAATGGACAATACTGATACTCATTTCTTTTAAAGTCCCGGGTGGCCAGAAATAAAACACCCCTACTCTGACCTCCCTGGATATCGAACTACTCAGTGTAAAGGCTTGAAAATTTGTGGACATACTATTCAAAAAATGGGGAAACGGATTTCACGAAAAAAAAATTTAGTTCCAGAAATCACCGATAGGTGGCGCTGTACCACTGGACGTATGCTGAAAAGACACAAAAACACGTTTTAAACACATTTTATTTGAAAGTACCAAGCATACATGAAACAAGGACGTTATCGATGCAGGGAATGCTGCTCAATATGGTTCCCTTCCTGAAGATGTAAAATGTGAAGTCTGTGGACAGCTTGTTCAACTGCGGATCGTAACTGGTCATCTGAGATGCTTCTCACATGCAGACTGATACTCTCTTTCAAATCTGCCAAGGTTATCAGACGTTCTCGATAAACAAGGTTTTTTAAGTGTCCCCAAAGCCAAAAATCACACGGATTAAGATCCGGTGAACGAGATGGCCAAGTTGTCGGAAACGCGCGACTGATTATTCTGTCAGTGGTGAAATGTTGGCGAAGAAACTGTTGCACAGGGAGTCCAATGTGTGGAGGTGCTCCATCTTGCATAAAAGTAATGGTGTCAAGGCATTGGCGCTGCTGCAAATGGGGTACAACAAATGTTTCGAGCATCCTTTTGTACCTGTTGGCCGTGACGGTACATGTCTCAAGGCCATTGGAAGTAACCTCTTCGAAAAAGAACGGTCCAAGGATGAATGTGGCTGTGAATCCACACCAGACTGTAACTTTCGGTGAGTGGAGTGGAATCTCTTGGAAGGTACGGGGGTTTGTCGTGTCCCATATGCGACAGTTATGGGTGTTCACTGTTCCACTGAGGTGGAAATGGGCCTCATCGCTCCACAGAATCTGCCACGGCCACGATGCATCCACTTCAACTCTAGCAAGAAATGTCAATGCAAAGGTCAGTCGCATCTCCCTGTCTGTGGCCAGCAATTGTTGATTAGGGCGGATTTTGTACGGGAAACAATGCACCATTTTTCTGAGTACGTTCCACACTGTGCTATAGGGAACACCCAAGTGTCGTGACACTGCACGTGCACTACTGCAGCCTAAAACATTATCCATTGACTGTTCAACAATACCGGTGACAACATCTTCAACGACATCTGAACGAACCGGTTTGCGTCCTCGACCAGGCTGAACTCCAAGATGTCCAGTTTCCTCGAATCGAGCGATCATTCTCCTGAGAGCTTGTGGAAGCAATGGTCCCTTACGCAAATCCTTAAGTCGGCGAAACTCTCGAAGTGCTGCTGGAGCATTTCCTTTATTCTCGTAAAACAACTTCACAAGCAAAGCGCGTTCTGGCAGCGTGACAGCCATCACTAATAAGAATGACATTCCCCACCTTTTAACTTCTTTTATACCCAGAACATGGCTTCTAACCATGCTTTATGCAAATTTTTCTGGTTACAGTATGAAATTGCAGTTACAACGGGAGTTCTAGCTTCTTTACTATTTTTATTTTCCATAAGGGGCAGAAAAATTAAAAAGGAAGCATGGAAGCATTCCATTCCGCATAAACATTTTAATTTTTATTATTATTTGTGTCTTTTGATCATAGTTCCAGTTGTGCAGCGCCACCTATCGGTGATTTCAGGAACTAATTTTTTTTTCGTGAAATCCGTTTCCCCATATTTTGAATAGTATGTGTACAAAATTTTGAGCCTTTACACTGAGTAGTTCGATATCCATGGAGGTCAGAGTAGGGGTGTTTTATTTCTGGCCACCTTGTATATATTTTGGTTCACATTTATCAGGTTGCCAATGAAATTTTTTATTTAAACAATCAGATAAACCAGTAAGAAATTTCCAACTAAGGCAGTTTTCTAGGATAACTGAATTTTGGAAGGCCGCAGACAGGCAGATTTAAAAGACAGGCAGATCACCATTGTAATTTTTTAAATCCTAACGGACAAAAGGGGAATTGTTTGGAGGAGTAGCTGCAGGGGATTGCTCTTCTTTATCAAAATGGAGCTTAGTATCTCTTATTCCAAGATAAAAATATTCTCAATAATTACAAGGTTTTTTTTACCCATTGGGTCTATTAGGCCTAGTTGCACCTAAAGCTAAAATATTCATGCAAGCCCTATGACATTTAAATATTGATTGGAATGATCAATTTCCACAAAATGAGCATCTAAAGTGACATTGATCCAACTTGAAAATATTAATAACATTATTATTGAAAAATAAATTTACTTGTTGAGACAATAATTGGTTTTATGGATACTTCAGGACGTTCTCTTGGGTCTGGAGTTTATCTCAAAACCTAGCGAGACAAACTTTTGCAAAATCAGTGACTAGCGAATCTCTTCTTTAGAGTCTTATATAATATTCAATATAAGACTCGAGTTATATGATGTTATCACAATTATTATTGTCGAAATTAGTACAAAGAGTGTTAGAAGTCATTATATTGATTATTACAGTGTAGATACAAAAATCTTCTGATTCAAAATTTAGAAAGATCAAATTGATCTAAAAACGATTCAGACAAACAAAGTTGTAACGATGCAAGAATTATCTGCTTCATGTCCAACTGTACAAATTTTTGATGGCCTGATATCGAGAAGACTATGTCCAGATAAAATTCAAAATTTTGATTTGTGATAGATCGACTCACTCTTTCTTCAAAAGCTTGCAGCAACCGGTCTTTTGTTTGAATATTTTCATAACGAATTATTTTCATGCGTAAACTTGACATAATGAAACTATGACACCAGATATGGTAAAAAATTACATGAAAATTGATATGCAGGTAAAAGTTTACCTTTTTTCAAAATTGGGTCAATCGTTTGACTTACCCATGTTTTATCAAACAATCAAAATGAAAATAACAGAAATCTTCACCAGATGATTATTTCAAACGTATCCTAGAGTTTTATTGATAACTAGCCGAAACAGAGGCCAGTGCATGAGTCTGAAACATTAGTTTTCATAACTGTTGAACTATTAGTTTGAATTATATTTATTTAAAAGTTCACCGCATTGTTTTATAAGAGTGAAAAATATGAATTTAGTTGAATCAGGCTAATACAAATTACAGCTCGTGCAAATTAATTAAAGTAAGCACTATGAGATAAAAGCGGGAGTGAAAATCTTATTTCAGAATTATTGTTGCGCAAAAAAAAGGGGGATTTTTAAAATTTTAACTTTAGGCTAACATGGATTGAAGGGTTTCGGGAAACAATGAATTTATCATAAGCATAAAAATATTTTTGCAGATTATATATCAATTAAATTTTTTAATTATTAAAAAAAATCTAATGTTCGGATATGAAATTTGCATCAACAGTAAAGAAATTTTTTTTAGCTTTCCACATAAATCATTTATATACCTTATTATTTGAATCTTTTTATACAATCCTTTTTGTGAGATAATTTTTTCGGGAAACATGGCCAAAGAGAGAAAAAAAAAACACGCTTAATTTTTAATTAGCTTAAGGTAGAATGCTTATTTAACATATTAATGTATACCAAATTTCATTGCAAGTCATACAAAAAATGTGGATTTGTTTAAAAGGCATATATACAAATATTTATTTTTGTATTGTCGATCTGCATAGTATTTGGATTCAGTAATTTTTATTCATATATTTTTAAAAAGATGAAAGAAAAACTACTAAAGATGCAATGAGGGAATAATTTTCTATATGTAGAATGTTTTTTAATGAATTACATTTGTAATAATATTTTCCGTACAATTATTGGTAAAAAAAAGTATTGTTATGAAGCTTTTAAAGAATTACAAAAGCTAGAAGTTATTAAATAAGTTTTAAAAAAAGTAGAAAATAAATAAAGAAAGGAGTTTGAGGACTTCACATACATATCATGAAAATTTCTTAATTGATTTTATTCTGAAACCGAATTCAACTTTTATTCAAAGCTTAAGTTTTATGAACTTCTTGGGAAAGATGCGATATATTATTTACAGAATACTTACTGCACTGATATTCAACTGCAATATTAATAAAAAAGAATTGTTGTTATGAAGCGTTTTGGCAATTACAAAAAGTAAAATTTGTGAAAAAGCTAAAATGAAGAAAAAAAATAAATGAAAGAATGATTTTAAGCACTTCAGATACATATAATGAAAATTTCTTAATTAATTTTATTCTTAAAGTAAATTCAACTTACCTTAAAGAAATCCGAACTCTTTTTTTTTAAAGTTAAGCTGTAAAAACTTTTCGGGAAAGATAGTAATATTATTTACAGAATACTTATTGCACTGATATTCGACTGTAAAATGAATTCTTCTGATAGATTTTTTTTTCTGTATTCCTCATTTTCAAATTTATGGTGCTTGCTTTTTTCTATATCGAAAATAGAAGCATTAATAATTCATGCTAATGTATTCATTTCCATTATTTTAACTTATGATAAAGTATCATTAAGATTAAGTGGAAAGTTTATATGTTATACGTATAATGGAGTATGTTGCAAAAGCGTAATAATTTTAGAACACGCAATATTCGGTAATAAAAAATAAAAAAAAACTATTATTTGTATAATTTAAGGCAAGTAAAAATCTATTAGCTGTTGGAGAGATTTTTAGATTTATGATTACCAGATTCAAAATTGACTTAATGTTTTTAAAGCCAGTTTCACTTTCCTGTCATTTCTAAATTTTAGAAGCAAGATACATTTTTGAAACAATCTGTTGAAGTAATGATGGACCACCATAAAAACTTCTTACCATTTTCCTAATTGTACGAAACCATTCGCCTGGACTTATTTCATAAAGCAGCATTTTGTTTGTTACTTTCCTATGCGATGCATCCAATATCTTATAATTCCAAAAAAATATGAACTCCAGTTAGTGGCGCATTACAACTTATTAGACCTCTTAGACAGAATTAGCCAGATGGGGAAAAGTAAAAATTAATAAATAAATATTAAAAAATTAAATTGGAATATATAAACATTAAAATATTGTTCATTTCAGTATTCTGAGACGACCACTTTTCGATGATTCCATCTCATTCAGATGGATGGATTCCATCTCACCAGAAAGACGATTCAGGGGAGAGACGTGGAAGGATGAGAGCATTTTTAAAATTCTTCGTCATTCTTTGACCTTGATTTTCACCCTATTAGATGCTTTTTTGTTCATTTTTTTTACTCGTATGTGAATATCGTAAGTCTATGGTAATCCGAGTTTATTTATTGTTAAATGTGAACTCCGTCTCCTTTCAACTTTGCTCTCAGCCCTATTTTGATGATTTACGCCTATCCTAACGCATGCGCAAAAACGCGGAAAGTTTTAAAATCCGTTATGAAACATTAGTTAGCATCGTTTTACATAGAGCCGTTGTCAAAAGAACTGGAGTCAAACTTTTACCCTAGGGTGCTCAGGGGTTCCTACCCTCAAAAGCTACTGCACCCTCTTTCCTTGGTTATGCTGACATGACATTATTCATCATTAAAGGTTTAGCCTTAATCAAAAGTGCTGTTACATCTTTTCAAAAGATTATAATTTTTATTTTTATTTATTTATTTATTTTTTACAAACATCAAACATAACAAACTTTTTAGCAAAAGGACAAAAATTTATTTGTTCATTTCTTTCAAAATCTTACACGCGACTCAAACTAATCTTATGAAAGACTCAATAATATTAAAATTTATTTTCAAGTTTTGCTTTCACTAGCATAATAACCGCATAGACTACTCTGCCACGTCTAATTAAAGACATTTGGATTAAATCTGAATGATCGCACCGCCATAACATCATTGGTGGGATCTAAAGACCTTATCACACGGCAAAATATCGTCGGCACTTTCAATCAGCAAACGACAACGAAAGTGACGTCACTTCAAAGTTTCACATGATTGGTTAAATTTCGTTTGCGGACAATATTTCCGACTGCATTTTCTAGCTGGTTAGAAAAAGTTGTCGATTATGAAACTTGCTTGACCGGTTTTTGAGGGTAGAAACGGAAAAGTGCTGGAAAAATTTCACCGTGTGATAAGGCCTTAAAGTTGAATTCTTAATGCCATCACCGACGTCACAAATTATCCAGTGGGAAACGTCTCGTCAATAGGAGCTAGCTCACCCTCACCATTTCTGTATCCACCAAAGTGACAAGATCCAACCACAATAAAGGAAGCTTCTTATCCTCAATTCCATAGTGCATTCTAGTGGGAGCCAGAGGCATAATACATCAAATGTTATAATATTTATATGAGTAGTTTTTGAACAGTATTTAATTTTTGTAACTATTCTGTATATTATATTGATCTTGCCAATTACTTCCACATCATCTGTAGGATAATATTTTCTTTTTTTTCTAGAAGTAATAAAAATCAATAGAATATTATAAGCCTATCATTTTTTTATTAATCTATTTTGAAAATACATGTTTTGGGCGCCCTTTTACAGATCAATTCACGTCAAAATTTGATACAAAACTGCAATAGTAGTTACGAGACAAAATAAATTTTTTTATTGATTTAAGATATTGGATTTATGAATTATTGTAATTACAAACATGAGAATTTATAGGCCAACAGATGATCAACCGCTTGAAATATTCAGTTCCAAATTTGTTAAAATCTCTATTTTAGATACTAAATCTGTCTAGCAAATTTCATTTAAAGTGGCTCAAAAAAATTGAGAGTACACTTTACTTTTACTTAATAAATTCGACTTCCATCATAAATAACGCATTACCGAGAAGTGCAAAAATATTTTCATTTTTACTCATAAGAAATGGTTTAATTTAAAATAAAAATGAAGAAAAATCAACCGAAAACTTCTAAAATGAAAATTTTCAGAATCATTTTAAATAAACATACTCAGAATTTTGTCTCACATCAGGGAAATTTTTGTAATATCTTGCATAAAAACAAAAAGTCATTGTTAAGTTACATGCCTTTTGGCTCTTATAATGGTCTCTAAACGTCATAGTACCGATTCGATCAAATTTTGGTGGTTCTGAAGATATTTTACCTTATTTTTCTTACAATACTAGTTTTAAGTGGGTTTCCTTTTTTTTTTTGGGGGGGGGAACACTTTTTCGAGTATGGTCCACGAATATTCAATGGCATTGATGTAGAGATACTATGTAGTGTATGTAATTGCTGTTTGCTACGAAAAAGACACCACATTTTGACATTAAGTGCATTCTGTTTGGGGTCGTTGTCCTACAGGAAAATGAAATCTCCATATAAACAAAAAAAATTAGCACTTTCCTTTAGATGGCTGCTAAGTATATCCAAGTAAATCATACGGTTTATAATACCCTCTAAAAGAATTAAATTTCCTACCCCGAATGAAGCCATGCAACCTCAAATCATGAAGTCACCACCATGTTTAATTTCAGGACGTAAATTTTTTAAATAAAAAAGAATAGTAGGCTTATTCTATTCGGTACGACAGTCGCCACTACCAAAAATTTTGAGTTTTCTTTCACCACTATATCTAACTTTCTTAAAAAATTATTGATTTTCAATTGATGAGGATTTGCAAACTTCAAATGCTTTTTCTGAATTTGCAAGCTGATGAACGGTTTCTCTCTAACAATGCAACTTTTATATTCAGCTTGTCTAATGGCATTTCGAACACTTACATTATGATTTGAGAAGTTTCTACAGAAAGTTGGATGAACTATGTGGTGGCAGCAATCTAAAGAAAAGTGTTGAAAATTTGTGTTTAGATGGAAATTCCCTTATTCAATAGGACAACGACATCAAACAGAATGCACATAACGTCAAAATATGGTGTCTTTTTCATTGTAAACAGCAATTACGCACATTACCACAGTACCCTTACATCAACGTCGTTGAATATTCATGGGCCATACATGAAAAAGTGACCCAAAAAACAAAATAAGAACCAAAACCTAATTCAATCTAGTGTTACAAGAAAAATTGGGTAAAATATCTTCAAAACTACCAAAAATTGTTCGAATAGGTATTGTGACATTCAGAGACAATTATAAGAGTCCAGAGACATGCAATGTAATAGTGACATTTTATTTATGTGCGAGATATTGCAAAAATTTCACTATTGTACTCTCAATTTTTTAAGACAGAATTCTGAGTATGTTTATTTAAAATGCTTCTGAAAATTTAGAAGTTTTCGGTTGATTTTTCTTCATTTTTTTCCTAAATTAAACCATTTCTTATGAGTAAAAATGAAAACATGTTTGTGCTTCTCGGTTATATGTTATTTATGATGGAAGTTGGATTTATCAAGTAAAAGTAAGGTGTAGTCTCAGTTTTTTGAGTCACTGTAAATATCTCATAGTGTTTTGTAATTATTGAATCCATTTCTGCTGAAAAAGTCGGACAAAGAATTTCTTTGGACTGATTTTTCACACCATTTGATAGAAATCTACTTATCATAGAAGGCAAAAAAAACCTGGAAGTAATTTCATTTTTTGATTTTACATTTTCTAAATTTTCTTTGATTAATAAACAGCCACAAATGCCAAAAAACATTTTTTTCGAACTCAGGAAAGTCCTAAAAGAAGAGTTTCTTAAAAATCTTAGGATCGAATTTTTTGATGACAATTCCTTCTCTGTACTTATATACCTCAAAATAAAATGAAATATTGAAGCACGATAGGCAATGTTTATATATCATGATCGAATTATTTAGAATTATAGCTCTAAGATCGAATTATATCGATGTATAATTATATTATTAAGAATTAGATCGAATTATATTGAAAAATAAATAATATCAATGTAATATTATAAAAATAATATACAAATCTAGGCTTCAGGCAAAACTATTATTGTTTTAGTATTTAGCAAGTGTCAAAAGCAACTGAATAATTGAAAGTTTATCACTACATTATAAATATATTTAAAGAAATTAGCTACCGTTTGAAAACTTTGTACTTTCAATTAAATGCAGTCTATAATATTTTATGGTAGGGAGTAAAAATTTAACTTTTGATTTTTTATTTATATTGCAGGAAAAAAAAATCGTTTGCTTTTCTTAATTAATATTGGAACTAAAATCTTAGTCTCACAGTTACATATTTCAATTATAGCTATTAATAGGAGTAAAAAAATTATCACCGGTTTTTTAAAATATTTTTCCGCTCTATTATTGTTAATTGCACGTAATTGACAAAACTTAGGTTAAACCATATGTCATTGGTGAGCATAGTCAATAGTTTTGATAATGTTGGAAAATTTTAAACTAATCGTTTTTATTTAAAGTTGCCTACAAATCTTTCTATTTTTAAAAAAATTTAATTTAATTCAGGTGTTTAATCTTTATTCCATGTGCACTTAAACAATCTCAAACTATGGAAATGAACTGAAGTTTTTAAAATATTCATTCAGTGTACTCTTTTGGCATTAGGAGATAACGGCCTTTGTTGCCAAAAATCCCATTTTAATCAATCAGCTATGGAAGTTGAAGAAAAGTTTTATTTCATTTTTTTTACAAAACTCGCAGCATAGATTGTTATTAAAAACAGTCAAAATTAGGGTTTGAAAGACACACTTTGGGCATCTAACTTTTAAAATGTCAATTATTAAAAAAATTTAAATACAAAAGATGTTCGTCATAATAAAGCCCTAATTTGACTGATTGAATTTATCTTTCTATCTTTAATACATAAAACGTTATAGAAAAAAAATAATTTTAACTTGACACCATATCCATCCCTTTTGAGTTAGATGGCCCATTTAATTAACTTATCAAAGATTTTTATATTTTTAACAACATACCAAACAAAGGTACTCTAGCTAACTATACACAAAATAACATGGGAAGCATTATATGCATATATATATTATCATGTAATAATAATTTTATTTGACAGTTTATCTAAATATTTAAGAATTAAATCAGTATAATAAGGAAGGAAAGTAATTTCAGAAAATGCATGTTCTTTTTTAGATCTAAGATCACAATTGATTGATTAATTTCTCTTTTAAATGAAATGGGTGCAAAGCAATAATTTGAAAAGTTCAGTTTAGCAAATATCAATAAAAATTCTTCCACTCAATATTAAGAAAGTATCAATAAAAAATATGAATAAGAGAAATTCCATCATTTTTGAATATATATATATATATATATACACCAACATTCAAACCAGAAACCAACAAAAAAAATGTATATAAGTTGTTTTTCTTTCAAATATATTTATTTTGTGAATAGCAATAAAAATTTGTCAGCTTCTGGGATGTATAATATAAATGAAATAAATAAAAGATATTTAAACCTAATAGCATTTGAAACGTGTTTTTTTATTCAAATATAGTTTTACTAATCATTATTATTAGTTTTTACCAATTATCATTATTAATTTTTACTGATTATTATAAATATTCTCGTAATAAACTAAGTTAATACAGAATTAGGAAATTACCAGAAAATAACACACAAAACATTAAAGAAATCATTTTATTAGTTATTTACAATAATATAACATTTTATATTTATGTCATTTTCCATTAGCAAGGCTGTAGCTAAAATGCAGACAAAGTGGTACAAAAGTTCTTTCCTAAAGATCTAATTTTTAAAAATGAAACCATAGTAATTTCGACTATATTTTGCACTAGCCAATGTGAACACTTGCACTCTGCTGCTACATTCATGGAAAACTACATGCATGGATCTAAACTGAAAAAAAAAATTAAATAAAGCAAAAGAATTCATAACATTCAATAAAAATTAAAAATAAACTACAAATTCATATCTGGATTATTAAAATATGTCACATTTTCAGAATAGGTCACAAAATAAAAAGTCAAAAGGAACAAAGTAGCTTCACTATAATCCTATGATTATATTTTTAATGACTTAATAATCACATTAAGATACAGCAAATAATATATACATTATCTTACATATGGTCAAAAGACAGAGAAATAATAAATAAAAAAAAGTTAAAGTTAAATTCTAAGCATACAAGTTATTTTAAAAGAAAAATTTGCTATTTGATTGAAAGATACTTCATATATTAATAATAATATATGTAGAGAAATTTTATCAAGATGTAGCAGTGCAGTTTTATCAAATTCATCATAATTATTTTACGCTACCAACTTTTTTTGTTCATTCAGTAACTATTGTACAAATATACAAAAATGAGATACATTGTCATAGGCTGTAATAATTAAATGCTGTGGATATTTATTTTTCCATTGAAATATTAAACATTTTGAAATTTTGGTTTTCCTTTCCTATATTTTATTCATTAATTATGTCATATCTAAATCATATTTATTTTGTAAAATATTTGCTACACAAAGGTATCTAAAATGCTTCATATCTTAAAAATTAGAAAAGAAAACAAAGAAAAAAAGTCTAAAAGAATAATTAAAGTAATTGACACACAAATCAAATTTCATATATTTTACATTAAAAAAATTAATTGTAAAAATAACTGAAAATTATTAATTTTCAACAATGAAAAAAACTCTCAAATGCATCAAAAGTAAATGATTATAACAAAATAAAATCATTGCTTATTTTAATAATTATCACAATCAACAGGTTTTTCTTCTTTTCAATTAATAAAACTATTTACACAACCATTAAAACATATACACAAGTCATGAATTACAATTAGTATATGCAGTACTTAATTCCATTTCAACACCTACTTTGTTTTCAAATTATCAAAATACTTATGCATTTATCAATGAATACTTTTATACGCAAGTCATTATTTATAGTATGCAAAAATTATTCTACTGCATAAAGAACATTCTTCCTTCCTGCTAAATACATTCACATACAAGATATTTGGTCAATAAATACGAAACAATGTCACAGTCTACATTTACAAGACAATCACAGAACAGGTAAAAGATGCAAATAACTACCCCTCCCTCATCCCTTTTAACTCAGCAAAATTTAAGAAGAAAAAACTAATAAGTTGTTAATAATATTTTTGAATAATAGAAACCGTTGGAAAATTTTTACAGTGGAGTTCTTTCACTATCAAAACAGCAATAAAGAAATTTATCTAATTCAAAAACCTAGAATCACAAATAATTTATTTTAATTGCTTTTATTAAAAATTGCAATGAATTATAACATCATAAATAAACAGATGAATTTTATGATTCAACAGTCATTAAGACATGAAGTAGCTGTTAGTAAATGAAAAAAGGGGGGACTATGTGGCATTGTGGTTTCTTAAGTCACATATTAATCAAGACTATTTTAATTAATTCAGTAGAAAAGTTATTTCTACTAATCAGTAAACTTGTATGTTTTTTTTTTGTTATTGTGTTTTTTTCCATAGATTGCATATAAAATTTATTATCTATAATCATGCAACTGTGCACCAGAAAGTGACAAATGGAAGTCAAAGCTGTTATATCAAAGAATAAATATCACTTAGAGCAGAGTTATTATCTCCCAGTTCTGAACTGAAAGAGTATGTAACATGTTTTTTATTACATAATTCCTTTGACATTTTTTATAAATGATTTTGAATCAAGCTTAGACTTAGTAAGAGCAATGAGATATATAATTAAAATTAAATTATTTTAAAAAATGGATTATAGAATTTCAATCTTACTTCTATTTTACAATATTTGTGACATAATTTTAAAATATATTGCATCATTCTGAGACATTTTACTTTTTTTAAAGCTTAACATAGAAAATATTCCATAAAAAAAAGGATAAGCTGTATGTCTAAACCAAAACAAAAAAAATTGAACATATTTTAGTTAATGTACTAAACAAATTTATCATTTTGGCAACAATAGTATTGATTGGAAAATGATAATTTTTTTTGCCAATATTTATATTAGGTAACAACTTGTCTAGCTTATTTTGATAATATTACTGCACTGATATGGTATTACAATTTTTCTATCTTAACAAATAATCAGATTTATTTTGCATGAAGAATACTTTATAAAAAAATAATAGCTACATTAATGGAAAAGTAGTGTACATTGATGCTTAATTCATTGTAATAAAAAAATTCCTTTGCTCTTGAAATAAAAGTAAAAAATAAAGGTACTATTTTTATAAAAATTATTCTGATAAACTATGTAACACAGACCTTAAAAAAAAGTGAACTGCAGTAATTCAATTTTCTATAAAAATATAGACAAAAAGATTTTTTAAAAATTAATAATGTACAAAAAGGGAAGAAAATGGAACGAATTAGCTTTCAATTAATTGAATATTTTTATAGCACAATAAATTTATAAGAAACATACATGGAGTAAAAAAGATAGTTGAGAGTAAAAAATGAAAATCTAAATATTTTAAATAAAATTTTAATTTAGAGTATGATGATTCAATTTGATAGTAAAAGATATTTGTCAACAAATTCTTTTTAATAAAATATATTAAAAAGCCAATTAGACTTATTAAAAATTCAATAATTTTGTTTTAATAATAAAAGTTAAAAATGTAATAGAAAATACAAGTTATAAATCTTCCTGAAAAAGTTTAAGCTATTCAACTTCATGTTACTTAATTAAATAGCAGTATAAAAGCAAATAAATACATCAGCTTTGGTAAGTATTATTATTATTTGTAATTTTTTCCCCCTCTTCTATCATGCTTTCTTAAAGATACTTTAAAAATAAAGACCTGAAAACATTTTTCTTTTTCTCTCATTAAATTTATACATGATATTTTTATTAATATTGCATATCCAACAATTTAAAAAATTATACAAAGTTATATCAAGAACAATTGAACTTTCATTTTAAATAACTGAAATAGAAAAAGTATCTCATCTGTTGTAGATACCAGAATGCTAAGAATATAGAAAAAACAAGTGCTGAATAATTCATAAGAATGCACTTTAAGACTGCTTTTTTCTTCAATAAGCAATGAAATCACACATATTATTTGCAGTAGCGCAGTGAATAAACACAAAATGGAGATTATTTACAAATGACATATGTACTGATTATAACAGCAATTTATAATTATATAAAACTCATACAGTTGACATAAAAGAGCAAGTTCCACACTTTTAGAGTATCATGAGGCATCTTTATAAATAATGAAAATTTTCACGCAATGAAAGAGAAAAAAATCACTAGCTTGATATTATGGCTTCATTTGCAGGTAACAAATGTGACAGTGAATCCTTAATCACATGATAAATGATGTTCTTAATTTGTAATTTATCTTCATGATTTGTGTGAGTATCCGACAAATTTCTGAATTCTTGAGTAAGTTTAAAACAATGAGCAATGTTTTCTGGAGAAACAAAATCCTCTGCAACTTTCACACAACTATGTAAATTTCGCACTTGGTGAGGTGCCCCAGCTGGAATAAATACTGCATCTCCAAGACATTGGGCAATAGCATATCCTTCCACACCATATTCTCTATAAAGTCTCAAACGTAACTCTGTATCCAAATACCAGCTCTGATCATGAATGGGATCATTGTGAGCTTCCAACTTCTCTCCTCTCTCAACAGCCACTTTATTGAGTAATTCTCGAATTTTATCTGCATCTCTGGCATTGTATATATGCCATAGTGCTCCAGGTTTGGTATCTCGTTGCCGGACTCTAGCTCTCATTAAAGAATCACAACCTCCTTCATCAATGGCTTTCAATGCTTCTTGAATATGAAGCTCAGAATTCCCATCTAAAGGAATACCAACATAAACCATTACATTAACAGCATCACTCACATCTAAATGTAGATTGGTAGTTCCTTTAGTGGGATACAAAGCTGATCCATAAGCATTATACATTTTAGGACCAAGATCTGGCCGAACAAAAAATGATGGTAGCCTTCCAGCCAGATTAAGAATGCCATTTCTATGTGTGTATTCTGGTAAAGGTAGCCCTTTCATGAGATCTTCAAATCTTGTGGGAAGTTTTTCGCTGAAATCTTCTCCAGGAGGCCAGTCTTTCAGCTTTAAAAGCATGTACTCATTATTTTCATCTGTCAGCCTTTTACTAAAATTTTCAAAACCTTCCCAGAATCTTCTCATGGGCAGACTTTTAAGAATTGCTCCAGTTTTACAATCTACCAAATCATTCTTCACATCTCCAAAATCTCTGCAAAATCCATCAGGATGCCAAAGATTCATATCTAAATTTTTTTGGACATTTTTAACCAATACTGGCTGACCTCTCTTCCACTGCTCTTGGAAGAGTGCTAGATTGTCCTTATGATCAGATTTTTCCAAGAAGAGTAGCCTTCCATTACAAAACCATGAATGAGGAACACTGGAAAAAGCCAAATCACTTTCAATTTTTGTATAAATACGAATTGGAAGTGGATCTCTGCCACTTTTAGGCTGTGGATAGCGTTTATTAAATTGCTTAGATATATTTTTTTTAGAATCTCCCTGCTGCCAAGACTTTGCTACACTGACAATTATATCATCTAACGAAAAAGTAGCTCCTTCACTCTCAGATCCAGATGTCATATCTTGATTATGTAACAACAAGCTGTTGCTTAAGAGATTAAAATCTTCAAAACTATTGAAGGCCTCTGTCACAGGTAAATTATTATTCATGTTATCTCCGTGCATATTAGTTCCTTCTAACCATCTCATAGCAGCATCAGACACTTCAATATCTAAATCATCATAGCCAATATCATTTTTAGAGGTTTTCTCAAAAGAAACACCATGATTCCTTTCTGAAGTAAAAGATCTAGAGACACAACTCATCAGTTGCTTGTTAATACCAGTAGAAATTATTTTATCTGAGGTAGAAGTTACTGGTGGATTACACTTGCAGTATGATGGTATGCCTAATCTAAGCCTAACTTTATGCAATAAATCTTTCATAATCCATAAAGCATCACCAGGAATCATTTGAGTTAGGACTAAACCTTTTTGGTCATGAGGTTGACGCATTGTGCATAACAACCAGTTGAATTCATCTCGATCTTTAGGTTGCTCCTCATCTTCTTCAGTATTATCTACAACACCTAACTTTCGGACTTTATAGCAATCAATGCACACAGAAAAACCACAAGTAGGGCATACCCAATGTATATTAAAAATAGTAGTTGAACAAACATCACACATCTCTCGAACCCCTTGTACAATTCTCTTCCAAGTTAAAAACTGTGGATCTCCAATGTGGAGAGAGAGAGCCTCTTTTTCTTGCTCAATTAAATCACAAAATTGGTCACCAGTATGCTCTAGTAATGATTTTGCAGTTTCAGAATTAAGATCCTTTGGTGGGTCTTGAGGTTGAGGGAGCCATAAACTCAAATGCTCATTTGTAGCATCTGATGGGTGAGAAAATCCAGCACTAAAGATTTGACCAGTTTTGCTGAAACATAATTTTCTATATTCCATAAAACGACAATATGAATTATACATGCGGCGGTTAGTCCTGTGCATTGCAAGTCGACACTCACGACATTTTGAAAGTTTAGAAGCAACATCAAAACAAAAAGTATTTTGAAGAAAAGCAACATGTGAATGTGATTCAAAGAAAGATGGACCTTTTGTGGGTTTTATATTTTGATTTGATTCAGACAATCTAGGTCGGCCTCGCTTACGAATGATTCCTGGGATAGGAGTTTTCACTTTAATGCTTTTCTTTTTATGAGAGTTCCCTTTTTCAGATTTTGATTTTATGGACAACCCACCATTTCTTGTTTTTCTTTCTTCATCTGAAGTATTTTTAACTGGTGCTTCAATCATAGTATCTGGAGTATTTGTTCTTATTTTTTCTAAATCAGATTCAATACTACGTTTACTTTCATCCTTTTTATTGTCAAGTAAAGGATCTTCACACTTCACTTCTGCATCATTATCTGCTTTACCAGAGTCAGAATCAGCATTCTGGTTTGTGTCAATACTATTATCGATATTATCCTGCAAACTACTCTTTGAACCTTCATTTGGTTTGAAATTACTTTTGTCTACAGTTGACTTCATATCTTTAGCATCTGAAGAGGTTTTAATACTTTTATCTTCTGTAATAAGATTAGGTTTTGAAGCACTGATAATTTTTCTAATATCATCTTCAATATCATTATTATCAATTATTTTTTTCTTTGATAAGTTTTCATTTGCATTATCATCTTTAATATTATTTTTTATTTGGCTGCTGCTTACTTTACGTTTTGGTCTACCCACTTTTGCAGGCTCTTTTTCCTCATTACTATTTCCTAGTCCTGTTGTTAAGCTACTTCTTCTGGGGCTTTGCCTTTTTTCGGCAGAAACTGCACTGAGTCGAGATGACGTTCTTCGTAAAAATACCTCAGCTCTTTTACTTAAAGTAATTTTCTTCTGTCTACGTTCAAGCCGCTTACGCAAATTTCTAATTTTCAATCGACGTGTTTGCTTAAGAGGGGTATATACATGAATATGGGGTTTTCCAAGCTTCTTTGCATCAAGTTTCCGCTTATTAGCAATACGACTAGATACAGGTTTACCCATCTCAGGTGATATTGTTAGTAGTTTTATAGACTTCTTTCTTCTCTTTCGCTTCTTTTTTGCATCATTTTCATCTTCAGAATCATACTCAGTTGTTTCAGCATACTTAGAGCCTTCTACATTTGATCGTGTAAGCTTAGAGAATTTTCGCACAATTTCACCATGAACTCGGGCTGTTCTGTTTGGTCGCGCTGTCACAGTAGAAGCCTCATCTTCCTCACTATCAGAATCAATTGTGATTAAAATTGGCTCACTTTGAGTTTTTCTTACATCAGAATCAAGTGTGCTACATGTACTTGCAGTACTGATAGTGCCGCGACTAGCTCTACGTCGCTCTAATTTTCGTTGCCTCAAACGAGTTAAGAGAGAAGGTGGGTTAATATCAGACATGGCTGAATGAGCATCATCAGACAGTACTTCATGCTTGATATCAACTTTCAAATATGAGTCATTATTGTCATACATTTTGCTCTTCATATCATCACTTTCATACCTACTATCATCACAGCTACTTTTTCGGCGATTGGATTTCTTTTTGCTTCCAGATTTTTCTGAAACGTTGGCTTTAGATTTCAATTTCAACCGATGCTTCGGTTTTCTGCCCCTTTTCTTCGATTCATTACAGCTGGTATACTCAGATTCAACATCTTCATTCGATTGCACAGATCGCCCAGTTTCATCAGAAGAGTCTTCTGCTTGAACATTCGCCATGTTTGTAAATACTTGAAATTTTTATTACTGCTTCATTAATCACTTTTCAAAAAGAACGTATGACTTCAAGATTTTCCAATATCAACATCTATACATAGCATCGCAGCGTTCCATATTTGTTGTGACATTTTAATTTAAGATATCAACTTAAAATAGTGAGAATCTATGAAACCAATCGAATAGAATACTTTAGAGTTATTATTATTTTGACTGTCCGAAGTTATCTGCATATAAGCATAAGAATCTCACGGAGTTTTCAGAATTCAAACATCTATAAAACTGCTCGATATAGAAACAACAACACTTCCAATCTCAACAGCAACAAAGTCTGATGTGATATTATTGATGCCAGATGTAAAGTGTTTAATGTAACGATTTATTTACTTCGACTTCGATGGGAAGCTTGTCGGGGGAGTAGGACTATTCCCTTAACGACAAGAACTATTAGAACTTGATTTTTGAATAGTTTGCCGTGAATTTGAAAGCTCTTGATAGAATGGAAGCTGGAGCTAAAATGAACGATTTATTTATCTTAAGTTAACAGCTTTACTAGTTGTAGGGTTGAAGCAAAACTTAAAATTGATAGGCCTTAAACTTTTCTCGTCCAATTAAATAAAAAAAAATTAAAATTTTATTCTCTTAAATATCAGATTGTTGAAATTCCGAATTTAAATATCTGAAGCATACTTTGTTGTCACACCACACTGATATATAAAAATATATATATATATATATATGACATGAATTTAAAATACACATCGTAAAATTCTGTTAATATTTAAATACGCACACAAAAAAATCAAAAAAGAATTTATAAATCACATTATTGCTGCTTACTATTTTCTTGACTTTTTAAATCATGCTACTGAAATTATTTTTAAGTTGTGACCATATTTAGATATAAATATAAGGATTAAGTACTTTTCAAAACTACTTTTACTTTCGATACAAGCATCGAAGCCTTTATTTGAAATTACAAACGTCATACTGACTTAGTTCATGGCATTTTAGGTATTTTTATATTATTTTAAATATGTTAATTTTTCATGCCATTTTCAGATTCCTTTTATTTTATTATATAAATTTATCTAAATATGAAATATTACTCGTTCAGACAACCACGCTGCTATAAATATATTAAAAACAACAGCAAGTTTCGCTTTCTTAATATTGTTCTATCGCTATATAAGTAACTTTATCGTCAAATTTTAATATTACTCTTATGATCCCATACTAAATTTGGTTATTTGGTAGAATCCTATTTTAGCCCACCTCTGGCGACTTTTTCAAAATGTCACCAATTTTTCAAAATCTCGCCAAATCAAAAGTATTTGAATTAAAAAGTTAAGAGGTTGATTTAAACCGTACGGTTGCCGCATTTCTCTTCAGATGCTGTCAGGGTTGCCATTTTAAAATCATTATCGCTGATAATTTGGCGAGTTTTTAAATTGGCGTCAGAGGTGGGCTAAAATAGGATCGACCCGGTTATTTTATCACTCGAAAAACCGTTTTATGAGTATAGCTGTACCAACCAAGAATAAGTAAAATGATTTTAAATATTATAACAATATGATTTTAAATATGCATTTTGGCAATTTAAGAATCAACAAACTATTTTTTAACCTTCCAGCGGGGGCGGCCGTCATACCAAAAATGAAAGGTCGCGCGTATTTCCCACATACACTATAGTAAATTGTAATTTTTCAAAAGCGTAACTGTTAAAATTATATTGTAAATAGCTTAGGATTAATGGAACAACTTTGATATACACCCCCAAATTGGAAATTTGGCGACTTTTTTTTCTCACCAAGCAAAATATCTGCTTTTGGCGCCTTTTTTTTCTCGCCAAGATGGATTTTCGCGAAACACAAATAATTAATCCTACCTAAAAAGCAACCCTAAAAAGTCCGTAGGGAGTGCCAGATTTGGCGCGTAATTTTTGGGGGTGTATATCAAAGTTGTTCCGGATTAATAACTACAATCACTTTAAACATTTTTTACTTAAAAAGAAGCAGAAACAATATAAACATAGATTGCAATATAAAATAACCATAGGTTATCTGAATTGATTTAAAAGTAATATAAATGAAATTATTGATATTTTGACAAAACAATTTACATATAAAATATAGAAGTGCAATGATACAGAATTTATGTATAAAAAGGAAAAAGTAATTGAAATTTAGTTTTAAAAAGGAAGAAAATAAGTTCATTGTTATTTCATTGCAGCATTACAATTTGAGCAAATATGTTTAGTGTGCTCCAAACATATTAATTTCTGTCAAATCTCACAACCGAACCTCGTGATTCTAGTCCGCTTTTATTTTTGGCAAAGGTTTTTCCCTGACGTTGCATTTTCCACTTCTTCAATACCTAGTTCGGTTTTTCTCTTTAGCACTTTTAATTTTAGCTTAATTTTTAGAGGTGTGGGTGCTTTCTTTCCACATTTTCTTTTGTGAGTGCATTTGCCAGCGGTTACCAGTCTAAAACAACATGGATTTATTTGTAAAATCATACAAAATCAGATGTAACAAAAACTTACATGAAGGGTCGTGCATATCTCTAAAATGCAAATATCTGATTGGCAGAGACCTGTTAATGCCACAAACTTATGATAACAACTGAAAGTAGGTCAAAAGGAGGGACAAATAGCCGAAGACAGGCGTTCCTAGTGCCACCAGATCTGAAAGTATAAAACAAAATTCATCTCTAGTGTATCTCTCACATACGCATTCCTGCTGGAAGGTTAAGAGAATATATCCTCACAAGATTTTGAGAATAGCATTTTCTTGCTTGAATCCATTTCACTAATTTAAGTATTCAAGTAAAAAATGGCTTGTGTATTTTTATTTAAAATAAAAATATGATTTCTATGTATTAAGCCTGGAAATTTCAGATCTGTGTAGCTAAAATGTGCTTTCGTATGTCCAAATAGAATAGCTAACTTACACACATCTAGCAAATATGTTGGAAAATGAAGTCACCATGAAAAATATTTAGGATTTCAAAAACTCAAATTTATTATTTATGAACAAATAGGGCTCATAAAATTACTTTTACCATGAAGATAATTAAACTTTTCTAATTATTCTTTTTTGTTATTTTTTAATGATTTTCCTTTTTATCATTTTTTATCTGTAAAAGCAAGACAAAATTTTAATAAACTTTGAATCATGGAATTTTTTTAAAATTCAAAATTGGTTCATAACTGAAAAAAAAATCACTTGTTTTTAGAATAAAAATTGAAATGTTAAAATTTTTTTGTATATTATTGATATGTTTGAGAAATTTATTTTATCCATTCAAGAAATATAAAATTGCCTATCATGGCTGTCATTGTTTTTCAACTTTTAATAATATTTCTTTCATGATTTGAAGCTGATTTTTTTTCTGGTAATCATGAAAATGTTTGATGAATTTAGAGCAGATTACTTAACTCTATTTAGTGATTCCAAATTATAAGTCTTATTTTTTATAATTGAACTTCATTACAGACTTTAAGCAAATAAATCAACTTAATCAGGAATCAAGTTATTTCATTGTTATCTAAATTTGTGTTATGGTCTTGATTTTGCTTGTAATTTTACATAAATAATATATAAGCTTCTGAAGATGTTTATTTCGCACACAATTGCTTTGTTTGCATTTTTATTTTTGCATGTGAATTGCTGTAATCTCTATGTGGATATTATGTACTTGCGACTGTTTACCTTGTTAATCATTCATATAAAGATCTGAACTTTAGATTTTTTTTTGTTTTGTTTTGTTTTGTTTGATACTTCTAGATATGCCAGCTTAGCAAATTCACGAAACAACCATTCATATACTCCTCGCATTTAATTGTAAAGAACGTAGTTAATATATTTTTTTTATATTATTTAGCATACCTGAAATTTTATGGGTAAAAGAACTCTTTACCAAATTACCTATTACAAAATATGTAGTTAATATTTGGCGCAATTGAATTATAATGAGGATATTGTGTTCGCTCAGGAGACACTACTTTCATCCCAACATCTCATCCCCAGGGTACTACTTTAACAAGGGGTTTCTTCTGACAGCTTGATTACCTCCCAAAATGCTGTATAATCAAATTTTAATAAGTTTTTGACATTATTTGTATTCTGCAACGTTTATATCTTGCTTTGTTATCTAAAATAATAACAAATAAAATATCTCTTTCATTCTTCTCTACTAGGTTGCACATCTTTTGCAAATACCTCTAATATGATTCTTTTTTTTTTTACTTCTCTTTTTATGTTTTCTTAAAAATTCATGCTAAATATATTTCTAATTTCATTTGTATACAAAAACTTTTAGTATAAATGTTTATTCTTCATAGATTAAAGTTATGTTATCTTATTAATTGTCCATTTATTTACTAAATAAACCAAATTGCAAATTGAATTTATAAATTTTTTTAATCTTAAAAATTTTTGGGCCCTTTTGTAAAATTATTTTAATTTAAAAAAATTATGTTCCATTAATATCAGAAAATGGTATACATGCACTTCTTTACATTTTATTTGTTTTTATTAAATTATTAATTATCACCATTTAAAAAACATATTTTATTGAAAAAAAATGAATGCCAACATTTAGAGAAGAAGTGCTTGGGTATTAAATGAAATTATAGACATTTTTATTAAATAAAAAATTACATTATATTGATATTTCGGAAATGAACGAAATATAACAATACTCATTTGTGTGTAAAATATAAGCCAATTAATTATTTTTTTGTCAGTTAATGCCCATTATCCGATGTGATGTAACTATATGCTGATTTATGATTACCATGTTCAGCCAAGTTTTTAAATTATAATTTTTTCATTAACCTTTTGTTAATCTGCAACCACCCTACTTCAATTTGTTGAGACCATTAGTTTTTATACACATTCAACTGGAAAACATTTTCTCAGTCTTTACTTATCTTTCTGATCACAGTATTCTGCAATTTCTAATTTATCTATTTTTAATGGTGTTTTTGTCATTCATGGTGTATTTTAACAACAACGTGAGCAGTTTACAGACTGAGTGAAGTTAAATATTTTAATAACTTGGACTGGAAGCCAATGCTGTTTTGGAATGCTTCAATTATTCACAAGTATGATTAATGTTGTATTTCACATATACCTTTTACTTGTCAAATGTACTGATACAAGTCTTCGATTGTTGCATTTGTTTCTTTAATTTTGAAAGATGATGGTAATTATATTAATGTGACTTAAATACATATCATTTTCAAATTGTTGCTTATAATTAAAAATTTACCCTAGTTTGATTAGATTTAGGATTTTATTGTAGCTTTGATACGTTAAACAGAACTATGTAATTTATAAATTAAAAGTAAACCTCTTAACTTGGATGGAGATCTCCTAAATTATATGTTTGTATTCAAAAGTAGATTTTGTACTTGAAAAATTATTATTTTTATTATTCAGTAAGATGTCCAAGTCATACCCAAGAGCATACCACCTTTTTATTAATTAATATTATTATAAATATTTCAAGACTTTTCTTTTTTTATATAAGCATCTAATAATATTTAATTTTTATTTGTGACTAATATTTAATGTTGAAATTTTTTTCCGGCTGTGAGATCAAATCCTGTATAATTAGAATTCTTATCAAGAATAATGCCCTCTAATGATATTATAAACAACTTTGCCATCCTGTTTTGTTGTATAACACTGTATGTGTAAGCCTATATATGAGAGCAAGATTTAATTTTTATGTCGAAAGCTGGTTCTTGTGGTTTAATAAAAGACTGAAAAACTGCCTTTAAAAGAAATGAAAAGATAAAATTATTGGAGGTACCATTTACTTTTAAAATACATCAGAATCATTATTTGTATTTTGACAATTTAAATGTATTAAGGATTTAATTTTTTCCTTTTTCTGCAGGTATTAATTAAAAATGGCATGCTCAGTAATGGGCCCAGAGAATAACAAGAGATGTGGTAGTCCTGCTTATTCAAGAATTGGTGAATAAATATTTTATTTCATTTTTTTAGGAGGGAAATAGAATAAAGAATAATAATTTGGAATGAAAAATTACTTTAACAACTAAAAACTTTTTCAAATGGGATTGAGTATATTTTAATTATTAAAAACCTTGTATAAATTAACTTTATATTAAAGAAAATTATTCTTTTATTTACCTGCATTTTAAAGTAGAGACAGGATGTATTTATATCTAGATGAGAAATATACAATATTCTTTAACTTTAAAAGTAAAATAACCTGTAAGTTTTATTGATATTTATTTATATCCAAAATTATCACAATCTTATTGAAGAAAAAGAGTATTTTTTTAATTATAGGTAAGAAATTAAAGCTCACTATTTGTTATATTTGATAAAATTTTGATTTAATTGCAGCTCTCCCTACTTTCCTACTTTGGCACAATTTAGTTTTAACGGTGCCAAAAAAGCACCAAGAAAATTTTGTGCCTGATTATAAAAATATGTTCAAGCGCATTATTTTTTATTATGAAAAATTTTAATTCTACAAATCACATGCTACATAGTTTGATTCAAATTGCCAAATTGGCAATATTTTTTCTTGGCTTTTTTTTATTGCTGTTATAACCAACAAATACCCTTTCTTCCATTTTAATCATCAAACAAATATCTATTAATATTTTAAAAGAATTTGATCTTTGTGTCACAATTTGTTTTGATAATTTTCAACAATGCCTGTTACATTTGTTAAGGAATGTAATTTCTATATTTTTTAGAATCTCAAATTGCAATTAATTGTATTAATCAACCCCCCAACCACCACTGTTTAAATATTTTCTTTGAAAATGCTGAATAGTGCATTATCAGTGACATTGTTTGCTTTTGTTTGGTGCTAGAGATTTCCAGAATTTATTGAGTGTGTGGTGATATCTTAATAAGCCAGTAACAGCCACTGGACACTAGCGATTGCTTTTCTCGAATGGATAAATTACACGACTTCAAATCCAGGTTCATTTCTTGGCAGAATTCAACCTACACATTAGCACAATTCCAACCAACACCATTGCCAAAAATGACCCCCCCCCCCCCCCCCAAAAAAAAAATAGTGGACATTAGTAAATCAGTTTTTTTTTTCAATAAGAAATTCTCGATTTTATTTAATTTGATACACTTTTAAGTATTTTTAGAGTAATTAAGTTATTTTTATATTTAATTTCCATAGCTTCCTCTGCAAGTGTATCATCTGTTGCTTCTTTTCCTGAGTATGACTTGAGACCAAATATGAAACTAGAGGATATTAAAAACAGGTTATCTGACTTAGTGGGAAGTAAAGGCTCAGATTTAATCCAGGTTATCCAATTTTCTGATTTAATATATCTTTTATAATTTATTTCTTATGTTTGTGATTATCTGATTACTTGTCCAATTAATACAAAATGGTCAATGGCATTATAAGAATATTTTTATAATATTGGTTGACATTCAGAATATCAAATAAAACCATCTAGGCTGGCTAATAGGGTTGGTGCCAACAATATATTTTTAGGTTATTATGAGGTATTCATATGCTCCATCAGTTATGAAATGTCAGTGATGTTTATTAAATTATGTTAAAATTACAAAATTATTGATATAATGAAAAAAAGTAATGGGAAACTAATAAAAATAACATGTATATGTAGAAAAACTTTAAAACAACAAAAGATACATGTATATGGAAAACTACAAAATATGCTGAAAATACCCTTTTTCCGAATCTTTCCTCGCTGCAATGTGATAGTGAAGATAATTTTTAGTGTATTCAGAGGGAAAAGAACAAAAGACAAATACCGGTCTCAGCCTGAATACAAAAACATTGAAGTAACTCTTCAATGCAAAAAAAAGAATGTGGGAGTTTTTTTATGATGTTAAACTGAGCAATATTTACTTAAGTGAAGCAAAAGTGTTTATTATTTAATGAAAGAATTATGAATATCTAACAAATAGTGTTGATTTATTTGATTGACAAAATTGTATTGCATGATTATCAAAAGAAATTTTTGCGCTTTTGTATTTAGTTATTAATAAATGTCTTAAATAATTGTGAATATCTGAAAATATTTGTTAAAACACTTTTTAAATATATATTCTTCAGTGAGTTGCTGGTATTACGTTATATGTAATATATTGATAAGAAATGTAACTGATGACTGAGTAACTAATATTGGAAAGTACCAAGCACTTTTTGCCATGTGTATATAAAAAGTTTATAATTATCTATGTATGATTGTCTGTATTTCCAATGAAAGTTTGAATATTGGATGTTTTAAATCTTATTTATATTTTTAAAACTTTAAATAATCTATGCTTTCTATCAAAATTTCTTTCAGTTTTAATGGAAACATCACTAAAATTTAGAAGCATTTACATCAGTTTTCTGTAACTGAGAATGATTTGAAATCTTATTCTGTATCTTTTATTTGTACTTTTCATTTAGAATGTAGGCATTTGTTTTCTGATATGTAAATGTTAAATTATTGTTATGAAATAAAATCTGTTTAAAAATATCAAAAAATGTCAAATTGCTTGTATTTTAAAACTAATTTATGGATTTCTACTTGATGTATTTGGTACTGGTTGCAAAAAAAGGGGGGAAAGGAAAAAAACATTGGACGGCGTTTTTGGAAAAACTGGACATTTTATTCATACTCAAATGAATACTATTGAGGAAAATCTAATCTGTAATTATAACCAAGATATTAATATTTTATCTTACATTTAAAAACATATTTGTAAAGGAAAAAAATATTTGTATGCTTCCTTATATTTGTAGTTAAAGGATATATTATATCTAGATTTGACTTACTACTTATGCCCTTTGGCAATTTGTTAATTTTGATGAATTGTTATAAATGTAACAATTCATGTAAAAATGTAAAATTGTTAAAATATTATAAATGTAAAATTGTTATAAATATTATATGTAATTTATTACAATGTTTTTTTTCTTTGTTTGCATTAGTGAAATATCCTTTTGTAGGTCTGCAAGGAGGAATAATTTTTTTTTAATGAATGAGATAGTATTTACTAAAGAGATTAATTTATAATATCAAAAGTTAAAAAGAGTTTTTCTTTTAAAAAAAAGGGATTTGTTATTTTTTAAAAAATTATTGTAAGCATAAGATACACAACATAGAAATGATGTGTAAATATTTCTTATTTCCAAATATTAATTTATTAGATTTTT
>JAPMOQ010001714.1:177366-231289 GCA_026543055.1 Argiope trifasciata | reverse complement strand
GATGTGTAAATATTTCTTATTTCCAAATATTAATTTATTAGATTTTTTTTTTAATATTTTGTGCATACAATAATGGCATATGATGCATTTGCAATATGTTATCTAAGGCAGAGAATATTTTAAAATCTATTTTGATTTTAACATTTATTTTTGAAATTATATTTTCTTTAGCGTTCGATTTGAAATATTTAGTTGCTTATTTGATCAGTAGAATTTTAAAATGCATAATGCATAGAGATTTAAAAAAGTAAAGTATTGTAAAAAGTAGTAAAAGATTTTGAAGACTTTCTATATATCAATAACTGTTCATATCTGTATCTATTTAATAAAATAACTACTATTTCTTTATTGGAATATATATATATATAAAATATAATATAATATAATAAAAACATTTTTAATTGGTCTAATGACTTTAGAACTAATACATCATACTACTTTTTCATTTTCAATGAAATAGAAATTTAAATTTGTCTAACTCTGCTTATGTAAAGATTAATATTACTATGATTTAACTGAAATTTCATCATAAATGTGTGTAATATAAGATTGTGTGACCAAATTTAAAAGTCCAAATTGATCATATATATATATTTTTAATGTGGTGTTTTTCCATTATCCGGGCACAAATGTCTCCAATATGAACCAAATCTGAGGCAAATCCACAAGCGAAGTAAATGACAAAACAAAACAAAGCAAACACATGGTGCCAAATTTGGTGGAATTCTACATTATTTAATGATACCTTGCTGCACCCTCCTAATGGAAAATATCTTTGTATAAAAAGTTTCCATTTTTAAATCTTGCTTATCAATCTTGTTTTATTTTTACTATTTCAAATATAGGCATGCAAAAATTTTGATCGGAGGTCAACCAATAAAATACCAAAGGCACAGTTTAGACAAGTTCTTAGAACATTTTGCTTTCCAATTACTGCTGCACAATTTAATTCTCTGTTAAATGAGGTAAGTAAATAATTTATGCCTGTATGTCATGAAGATAATTGTAATGAAGTATAAACAGCACACTATACGTATTATTTTATGTTACATTCACTGAAGATTAAATTTTCCTTCTGTAACTTTGAAAGTGGTTAGGAGTAATTGTCTTAAGTATCCTACAATTGACCAAAATCGCAAACTTTTGTGAAGTACTAAGAATTGCATATTTTTGTTTTAATATTACTCTTTGGTCCAATTACTTCAAGAACCTTACCATTTAATACATTTAAAAAAATTTCCCTTGCTAGTTGAAAATATATATATCTTAAAATAATTTTTTAATGATAAGCTGAATGTATTTAATCATACATTTTATTCTGTTATATTCCAATTTGACATGATGCTTGGAAAAAAGAATAAAGTTTGGTCATGCTTTATGGTTCAAGTTTAGCATTAGAAGGAATGCCCAAAGCTTGAGTTCATTCACTTAATTCTAATATAAAACATTTGGAATGAAGTTGAGCAATTGCTTGCAGTTTTACAAATTAGAATGTGAAGGGGAGGGGGAAGGATAATCATTAACTTACCATGAAGGAAACTATTTTATTTTCATGGTCTTTTTAAGGTGCTTTTTTTTTCCATCTTTCTCAGTTATTTTATTTTTGTTAGTTTCTATTCTTCATTTTTATCTGTAATCAGAATAATGATCATTATTTCTGTTTAATCTAAAATTTATATTGATAAAAATCTATAGAAAAAGAAATCTGGTATAACTGACTAGAAAAAATATAACTTAAGGAAAAGTTTAATGTATGTTGGAGAAAGTAGGAAAAAGGTTGTTTTTAGTGGAAAAAATGTAGATTTTTGTAATGACTTTATTTGTTGTGATAAAGAAGAATTTAGAGCAAAATCTGACTGAAAATCTGAATAAAAACAAAGGAGCACATAGGAAAAGTGTTGATAAAAAATTCTTTATCCAGAATTTTTTATTTTTTTTTTTTTTTTCTTTTTTATTCACCAACTTCAGCTGCAACAAGAAATTTCACTCTATGCCAGTAAATAGTATTGTTAGTCATAGATTTTCAGGTATTGAGTCTCTAATTTTTATGTTACTGCTGAGCATTATTGTTGTTTTCAGTTCAAGTTAAAATTAGCAAAGCCTTAAAAATAAGAAGCTTTAAATTATTTATTCATGCTTTATAATATCATAGAAATGTGTCATGACCAACAATTTTATAAACATCAGTTTTTCAGAATCAAATGGTCTTATTCCTGAGATCAATTAGTATTCTTTTATATAAGAATTCTACAATATTTTTAATATCTCAAACACTTTCTGTTTCCATTTATTCATTTAATCGTTCAATTAAATAAACTTATTTTGTATCTCAATTTTTATATGTGGCACATCTCATTATTTCATAAAACTCAAAAGTGTTTTTGTCTTAAGTTTGTGTTATATCTGAATTTTTAATTAGCAAGAAAGTTCGTTGTCACTAAGTTAATTAACTGATTTTTTAAATTAATAATTGAAATAAAATATTTTAATATTGATTAAGGAAGTTTAATTGTTTTAATTTTAGAACAATTATTATTTTAGAACAAAATTAGTTAGTAAATTTTTTTAATTACTGCATCATTTATCATTAATGTGCTAGTTTTTCATATAGTGGGATTCTTTTTGGCTTTTGAAATTTATGAAGTACATAAAATTTTTTTCAATTATTTTTCAAAACCTTGTTTTATGTTTGTAATGATGGAATTTTGAACTAATTTTTGTACTCATTTCTTGGTATTTTAAAGCTTTGAATTCTCTTTCATATTTTTGGTTCTCTTTCATAATTTTGGAGGTAAAACTTTATTTGATACTTTCAGTACTCTTATTACCATTTGATGATTGGTTAATTTAAGTAAAAATTTATTTTCTTTAAATTTCTGGCATCACCTGGTAGTTAATTTCAGAAAAAAAAATTGATGCTGCCCTGGTTAGAATGATAAATTACATATAAATGATTGAAATAAAATTTCAATTAAAGATTATCAAAGTAAGGTTACAAACCAAAATTTGTTTTTAAAAAAAAATTCATAAGGTCCATTATTATTTGTAAAAATAAGTTTATCTTAGTCAATTTATTTTTGCAAATTAAAAAATTAAATTTGCAAATTTAAAAAATATTTGCAATTTTATTTTCACAATTTTGTTTTTTGAATTTTTTTCCCAGTTTTTTTTAAAGCTTTTTAATTGTATGCCATGCAATAGCCAATCTTTGTTACAATACAATTTTCCAATTTTCAATTTAAAAAATATTGAATATAGTATAACTTTACAGTATGAATATATTTATGCATTAGAGACCATGAAAATATTTGTTTTTAAATAACTAAAGTTCATAAGAATCAACATTTTTGCTGTCTTATTCTCCCTTTTCCATAAAAAGTGAAACTCTCCACATCATTGCTCTTATATTATTTAAATGCTTGTTTGTCATATGGTTCAATTTAATTGCAAATTCATCAATCAATCATTAAAACTCAATTATTCATACCTAGCAACTATAACAATTTTTTCTGTTCATTATAATTTAATTTTCTGTTTGAAAATTAACATTTTATGTTAGTCTCTCTCTTAATTTATGAACACTAGTGTGTGTGTCATATATATGTGTATGAACTTTTATATATGCTGATTTTGAACTATTCATTTTTAGGTTAATATGAATCAACCTGGAAAGATAAATTATGTTGATTTTTTCACCAGAATATCAGGAGGGAAAAACATCAATGTACAAATAACTTCTGAAAAGTAAATTTTTTAAACTTTACTAGGATTTGGTTAGGCTTAAAAACTAATTAATAAAAAGAGATAAATATTGATATGTATTATTCGGAAATTGTAGATAATAAAATAAATATAAAACTAATTTTAACAATTAAAATAAGAACTATTTTGACAGTATTAACTTTTTTTTTAAAAAATCAGTTGATTTTTGCAGATTGTAAATAACAAAATAAATTCTCTGCATACTATCTGTAAACAGAGATATGATGAAATAAGCTTTAAAAACCTCTACAAGATAGACTATTAAACATAGTCTCTAACTTAATTTGTAGCTCTCAGTTGTTATTAATATAATGCTGAATAAGAAAAAAAATTTCTAAATATGATGTAAATTTTTAAAAAAATGGATGAAAATCTTTGCAACTTTAAAGTATATAATTGCACAAAAACTATTTTTGCATCACTTTAAAATTTTTTAAAAAAAGGTAAATTTTCAGTCATGTAATTTTTATTTCTAATTTTAATAAAATTTTAAAATATTTGCCAGAATACTTTTCATTGTTATAATTATGCAATGATATTAGATGTGTGTGTGTATGTTATATCTGCTATCTAATAAAGAATACATTTATACAACCTGAAATTTATAAATAGTTTTAGATTATGAAATTTTGAATTTCTAATCTAAAACTATGGCATGATGTTTTAGATTAGGAATTCAACATTTCCTTAAATTTTTGTGTAAATAGAAAATTTGTAAACTTCATAATCATGATTATGAAGTTTAATATCATTGCATAATTATTTATTTTTTTTTGCTGATTATCAATACATTTTGATTAGACAAGGAGATCTTTCATAATTAATATTACAATATGCTAAATTTAGTAAAATTTGTAGTATTTTCTTTCAATGTATTTATTTATTTTTAGAGTATCTGATGATCTTCCAGTTGATGAAGTAGAATTAAGAATCAAACAAAAGGCAATTCATATCTATATTTAATATTTTAGTTATAAAATAATTTTGTTTACTAAAAATGAGTTATCCAACTAATTGATGTATTTAAAGTATTTAGAATTATAAGATTTTCAAACATTTATCAATTTTTTTTAAATCACGTTTTAATAAATTAAGGAATTAAGTCTAATAATAGGAAGTTGCTATGGTTGTGAAATTCATCTCATGGCCCTCTGCTTAACCCTTTGCACTCGAGGCCTTTTTCGCTTGCGTGAACCAGCAACTCGAAACGATTTTGGCCATATTCAGCGAACATATTACAAGTAATTGAAAAACATTTATAAGGAAACAAACGTATATAAATAATAAAATTTCACTAGTTTATTCATTTATATGTGGAAAACAAGAAATTTATTAAGTATTACAAAATTTTAATAAATATTACACTCTGTAATTAAAGTTTTAAATTTAAGTTAAATTAATTAAGTTAAGTCAAATTAATTAAGTTAAAGGTTTAAATTAAAGTTTAGTTAGCGTTGTAGCAGCGTAGTTCAATTTAAAGTTTTAAAACACTCGGGCGCCACAGCAGCGCCACTCGAGTGCAAAGGGTTAATAATAGACCTTCTAGGATTTGGAATATTTCTTGTCTCTAAAGCTTTATATGGAATAAAGGGGTAACAAATGTAACATCTTTTTTATGTATGCTTTTGTTCAGATTGCATTGTTCTATTTTCTTCAAGTTTTAAAACTGTAAATAAACATACTAATATATACATACACAATTGGTCGATCTGTGTTTTGTGTGTAATTGGTGGGTGACTACTTATTCTTGATAGAAATATTACTTAATCTACTTTCCTTGACTTGATTTTATTAATATGGAATATATTTCCATGGATACCTGTTCAGGAGGATTCTTATCAATTTAGATGACACAAAAATGTTTCTTACTTGCGGTTTCTGACAGATATTTGATCTTATATAATATGTTACTGTCAAAATTCTAGATGTTGGCAAAATGCTCTTTTTCTTGTAAAAAAAAGTTTATTAAAAATAAAGAAAAGGGTATTCGGAACTCATAAAATTATAGGTATATTTTTCTTAGTTTGATTATTTAGAAACATCTTTTAACAAGGTACTTATTAATTGCTATGAAAAAAATTATAAAATTAGATTAAAATAAAAGGAAAGAAAATTAGTTAAATGAAATTGGGGATTGAATACCTTTTAAATTAGAAAAGAGATTGTTGCCTATTGATCTAATTATTTATGTATATTTTGATGATATTGTTACATAAATTATTTGCTCTGTAATTGTCCAATTGTTAATTTCCAAACTGTCCGAATAAGATATTTATTTATGGAGAGAAAAATCTCTAAATGGCATGAAAACTTATATTTCCTATTGTTAAATACAATGAATGCATTGTATTCTAAAGAAACAAAGTTCTACTCTTCTTTGATGAAACAAGTCATGGGACTTTGAATTTCCTTGTTTTAAGCCAGACAGTATTGTTATTGCTTTGAGAATACACAATGTATTGACAGATCTTTCTCAAGGTGTTTATTGATATTATAAAAAATTGCTTAAATATTATTGAAAACTTTATATGTTGATTGATTTGATTGGCAGAAACATGGATTTTTGTTGTTGTTGAGTACCTTAATATTTTAAAGTTATTTTACTAAATAAGATTGGGCAACTGAAATTTAGACTTTGTAATTTTTTGACAATTCATTTACTGACTGAAATGATATTCCTTGTTTAAGTAAAATATTTTTTCTTGTAATTTGGAAGTATATAGCCATTTTTAATGATTTAGTACTAAGTTCTTGAACCACAATTTGAAAATTACATATAGTTATTAAATATATATATTACTGTAATAAAAAAAATGTACAAATTATATTTTTAATTTTTTATGTCAGATTAAATCTAGGTTATATGATATAATTCGTGCTTTTTGGCTGTTTGACTTAAATAAGGATGGCTTGATTCAGAAAACTGAGCTACGTCGAATCATTCGGAATTACTGTTTTGACCTAAGTGATGAATTGTTTGATGAGTAAGTGTTAAAATATGTATATATTAGATTAAGCTCATAAATTTTTTAAATTTTCTATTTTATTTTTATGTATTTATCAAACTATTTATTGAAATATTCTCTTCCCCCAACCTTCTAAAGACAAATATTTAACAGAAATTTTCTGTTTATCTAAATAAACAAGCTAAATACAATTGCTGTATCTACAAGTTATAAATTCAAACTTATTTAATACTAGCAGCCTTTGGCGACCAGCTGGTTCGCCATGAGTAATGCGTTCTAAAATTTTCAATTAAATCACATATTCATTAGCCAAAATTTAAGAAATAGTTAAAGTTGAAAGATTCAGTTATTAGTAGTTAAAGAGTCGGTAACTTTATTCGAAAAAACTTTTTGAGTTTAATGCTATAACAATTTATCGATTTTGCTTCCAAAATATTAAAAATGTTTTTTTCGGTGATGTTGCCAAAATGTTAAATGTTTTTTGAAGAAAGCGAAAAAGGGGAAAAATTATTGAATTAATGATACAGATATTACAAACGATTATAGAAATATGCCATTAAGTCGGGATTTCAATGCATATCCTGTCTAAATTCAACCAGGTTTACTGTAAATAAAGATAATTTATGGGATTAATTATATATCTATTGCAAACGATCATCGAATCCATTGCCTTGCATTTATTTTTTTAGAAGATATCTCATTTTATATTTATGTTATTTTATCCAGTCACATGCTGAAAGTTGTATTTCTTTAGATTTAATTTGCGATGATAGTTTTTTTTTATTTGAACTTCCGGCATTGTTTTATTTATTTTATCCAGTCACGTGCTCAAAAAAACATGGTTAAATATTTCTTTAAAAATTCGTTAAAAATAGAAGCTTGAGTTATACATTAAAACACTGATGTCACAAGTTCATCTCTTTTTAATTAAAAGCTAAATATTCTTCATTTTTTAAAGCATTTATAGACTCGTGCTACATACTATGCAGCTATTTACTTCATTTAGACTGTTTTATAGATGTATTTCTATTATTAAACAAAGCTAATTTATTTAATTAATAATATTGTAAAAGTCACAAAAAATTCTTTGCATTTTCTTTTTTTTAAAAAGAAAAAACATATTTCATATTTATTTCATTTCATGCAGAGACGTGCTGAAAATTGCATTTTTAAATGTTTAATTTGCAATAATTATTTATTTTTTTAATTTGAGTTTTTATCTATCTGACGGCAACCTATTGATAAAAGATAATTTTTCCCCTTCCACTCGTAACGTGCTCCTGTAGATTAAATTTTATTATTTTGTCCGAAATATATTGTTGAAAATTATATTTGAAATGCTTCTTTAAAAATTCATTACAAATAGAAGCTTAAGTTAAATGTTAAAATACTGATACTATTAGAAAGCTAATTTTTTTATTTTTAAATTGATGTTAAAATCATGTTTATCTGATAATATTTTCGGAAGTTATAGCAGAAAAACGTCGAAATTTTGCTTAAATTTTAATTAATTCAAATTCTAATTAAAAATTCGAAAAAAGGGCTCCGAGGTGCACATTCCCGACCTCCAAGGTATACATGTACCAAATTTGGTAGCTGTAGGTCCAACGGTCTGGCCTGTAGAGCGCCAACACACGCACACACACACATTGAGCTTTATTATAAGTATAGATTAAAAAAATAATTAAAATTTCAGAGAAAAATTCACAAGGCTAATCTTAAGTTTATTTGCTGTGGTCTAAAATAAATAATATTTTAATGTTTCTCTCATCTCAAAATAAAAGATATTTCCCTCTGGAGATAATTTTTTCTATGGATCAAGTTTTGACATTTAGAATAATTTCATATATAACATTTCATCAAAGAATATTTCTTTTATCTTCATTGTTAATTTTCAAATGTCTTTTTTTCAAAAATTTAAAGTTTTAAAGTAAAATTGCAATTTTATATATTTGGTTGTTAAAAGATCTAAAAAAATTAAGAAAAGATATATGATTTAAAAAGCAAAGAGTGCAGAATTAATAAATTTTCTTATGTAGAATGCATCAAGTAAAATTTGTTTTTTAAGTTTTTCAAATTAGTAATAGCTTTAAAATGTTTTAAATTTTTTTCCTGTTTTAAGTGTTTGATGTCTGTAATTTTCTATCAGTAACTGATACAAATTTAGTGTTGTTTCTTCTGTTTATTAAAAATTTTCCCATTTCCAGGCAATGTAGAAAATTTATGTTGCAGCAAAGTGGATATTTTTTCTTATGAAGATTTGAATTATAAATGTTTGGATAATTAAATGAGTTATAAAAAAATGGGGAGGGGGGATGTTTTGGGTTAAGCAATATTTTTCAATGATTTTTCAAAATAATAATAATAACCACACGCATTCTAGTGTTAGAGATCTCTAATATTTTGTATTGATACTTTACTTAAGCATTTTGTGACATAAATATGTTCTTGCATGTAATAATAACTAAGCTTGCATCTTCTGTATATAAAAATAAATTTATGTGAATAATTTAAAAGTATCTTTCATATTTTGTGATATAAACCTGTTGTGAATATCTAAATATTCTGATTAAAAGAGCTCATGATAAATCTTTCTTCTTTTTTTTAGTTTGTGGAAAAATTATGATCCTAAGTTAACTGGTGTGATCAAGTATAAAGATTTTTTGATTAGGCTGGGTATAAACGCTGATAGATACCAAATGTACATGCCATCAGAGACTGTGGCCCAAGCTTTATGTTGGTCTGATAAAAAAGCCAAAGATACAACTGATGAAATTTGGTAAAAAAAATTTTTTTCGAATTCTTTAAGATTTACTTTGAATAATATGATTGAAGGATCTCAGTTTTATTTAATTTTACAAAGTCAGTAACTTATGATTGTAAATAATTTTCATTGCTTTATTAAATTTGAGGTATGTTTCTTCCATTCACACACACACACACAAGTTGTTATTTATATTTAGTTGTTAGTATATATTTATTTACTTATGCAGAGGATTTTATATATAAATTTGCATATCTTTATTAAATCATTGGCTTTAATTAGAGTAGGTAAAATGATTTCTGTTTTGATTAATTGTTCACTTTGAAATGTTATGAAATATGTTTGTATAATTTGTTACTTTTATTATTGTTACATTTGCACAGCTAAATAAAAATTGTATATCAGTAAAGAAAATGTAGTAATAATACCTTTTAATTAAAATATCATCATTATTTGTTGTTTTTTGTTTTTATCCTTTCTATCAATTTAAATTTATTTGGTTATTGAAGTTAGGAAAGTGTGATATGGTTTTTTGGCACTGGGGGCTATAAATTTGGCTGTTTTAAACTAGGTATAGTTCTTTTAAGGTAAAATTTCAAAATTCCTCAGTATAGGAAACAATGTAAAATAAGTAAATAACTTTTAAAAAATTAACAGATATGTGAATAAAAACCAATTGATTTTAAAGAGGATAAAAGTTTATCATGTGAAGTTTATCCAAGTAAAGTAAATGAAGCAAAATTATTAGTTTTTTTTTAATGTAAATGCTATGTATAAAAAATTTGAACATTCAAAATATCTATGTTGGGCAGATATAGTGTAGTTGCACCAAGAATGCATTGAAGCTTGTTCTCCTAACAGCAGTATATAAATTGAGTATGACCCACTCGTGTGTGTGTTAACACATTCCCTGCCGCTGGCGCGTCAGCATGGCGCTACCTCCCATGCCGGCGACGCTCTGGGGCGACAATCGAGTATGATAAGCAAACTGCTTTAGTTTTAGTTCGGATTTGGAGGTTGAACGATGAGGTTTTTGTGGCATGTTAGTGAAGCATTATTTTTATATTTTCAGTGTGTGGTTTTTAAATTTTGTGTTTAAATTTTTTTTTTTTGTGCATTTTTAAAAATGGCGGACAGTACAAGTATTGCAGGACCTTCACAGCCTAAGAAAAGGATAATATATTTATGCAGTACTGTTCTACACTGACATTTTGTTTGTAATAAGTTTAATTTTTTTTTCATTTTCTATTATGTTGTTTATGTATATTATACAATATTTGTTACATTTTATAATCTTATATTTCCATTTATACACATTTATATTTTACTGTTACATTTTATAATTTTTCATAAATTTCACTTCTCTTTATCCAATTAAACATTTTATTTCTTTTAAACTGTGACTTTATATAATGTGTCAATAATTTCGCAGAAAAATGACGAGACGCGCCAGAGCTTCAGTGGCATACAGATAATAAGTTGAACGTGAGGTGCCACTGACGCTCTAGAGCGTCCGAAATTTTTTTACACTAAACACGAAAATAAAAGGTTTTTTCTTTTTTTCTGGCTTTACTATTAAAATATTAGGAACGTTTTTAATCATTTAAACATTTTTTTTAAATTCGGCTTCTGAGGATGGATATATAAATTTTGGTGGCAGCGAATGTGTTAATCATTAACTTAATTATTAGATATCAATCATCTCCAGTATTTATTCTTTTATTTAATGCATGTAAAATGTTATCTGATTTTACTTTTTTTTTTCTACTTTTGTGTGTGTGTGTGTGAAACATCTTATTTGCTTTTTATAATTTTTGCATCATTATTGGCTATGAATTTAAGTATTTAAAAAATACTTTTATCTAATCAAAGCATTAATTCAGAGACTATTTCTTTTGAAATAAGCGTCAGTTATAAAATTTCAATTTTCAGACTACTCATTGTAGGTCGTAGTTTTAAAATTGCAAATATTTCTTCCTTTCATTCCTTGACATATTTTTAATTTTTAATGGGCTTGATTTTTTTATGATAATATTTTTGAAGACTAATTTTTCAAAATCCTTCCCAAATTGATTTTTAATTAAGAAGTTTGAAGAAGCTGTAAATTTCATTCTAAAAATGTTTTCTAGAAATGAGGTTAATGTTTATATGGTAATTTAATCAATTTAAAAGCATAAAATCTATTATTAACAGATTGCTTTGTATTTCACAGTTTATTGAAAAATATATTATTTTTATTTTAATTGATTACACATCATTTTTATTTTAATTGTACATCAATGTGTTTACTTTTGAATTTGCTAATTTTTTCCTTCAGCTTAGAGCAAAGAAGTCGAAGAGCTGCAATAGAAAATAGAGATGATCCTGCAATTCAAGGCTTACCAATAGAAGAAATTGAAAATGTTTTAATGAAACGGGTATTGTTTTTCCAAATTGATGACTTAAATCTTTTTTAATATTGTATATTTAAATGTAGTAAAACAAAATTTCATTCAATTTTAGAATATTTTAACTTTAAAATGGCCTGACTTATTCGTATATTAAAATGTATCGTTCATAATATCTGAGCTGTTAAAAATTGCAAGTTCTTGCTTTTGACTTTCCAACCATAAACATCAATTCAATATAAAGGCAATTAGTAGTTAGTTAGAATGGTTATGATTTGTGTACTTAAAAATACAAGTATTGCCATAGTTTAATTTAATCCTACTGTTAACTTTATGTGCATTTTATCTTTTATTGCTCGCCCCCTTTTAAATTCCAACCTATTGCTAGATTACAAAAGTAAAAATAGTTAGATTTTATAGCTTGTATTATTAATGTAAATACAAATAAAGATCACACTATAAAAAATGTTTTTAAAGAACCCTTTTTCCTGTATATCTTTAAAAGTTTCGCTTGGGAAATTGACAAATAAATCCAAATAATCATATTGATTTATTTCATAGAATATTGAAAATTATAGATTAGTTCTTATTTAATTTTTAAGGTTTAAAAAAATCTTATTAAGATGAAAATAAAAATATCTTGGTATAAATGAACAGGTACTGATTAATTCTTAATATATTAAATGTTCAAAAATAAATGTATTAAAATAGTTTTTAGAGGTCCTTTTTTTAAAAAAAGACCTCTTCTCTTAGCTTAGTTTAATAAGTTTTATTGTTTAGGTAAGAGTTTTTTTTTAAAAGCTATTTCTGAAAGTAAATATAAGTCTTCATTGTAAATTTCTTAATGTAGCTACAAAGACGATCCAAGATACTGAAGAGTATTTTTAAGTTGTTTGATTATGAGAATAATGGCCAAATATCTCTTTCTGACTTTCGAGGAGCTATAAATTTCTTTGCTTTGCCTATGTCCACAAGTTTATTTAATCGAGTGTTAAAAAGGTCAGTTACTTTTCTGTTTGCCTAGTGAGCTACTGAAGGAAGTAAACTAATTTAATAGTATTTAAAGTGAGCAGTTTTAATTCTCATACTAATTCTGTTAATAATTGCTTTTAAAAATATAAACATGTGATTTTTTTTATTTTTTCAGAATTCAGTTGTTAATGAATTATTTTTCTTAAAAGAGTTTTATTAGGTTAGGGAATACATCCAATATATTCGCTCTTTCTATATTAAGTTGAAAATTTAAAAAAAGTTTAGAATGCATATGGATGGCTCAAAAAATATAACTTGTGTATATTAAAAAGTAACATGCCTTCTTTAATGAGAAGCAAATGAAATATTTATAAGAATATATATTAAAAGAATGTTTTGATAAATAAATATACATTAACAATGTTAACAGAATTCAAGGAAATTGTTTGAAGTAACATCTATAAGCTACAATGCAACTCCACATTTTGATCATATGGAATGACTGTTTTTGTTGTGATTTATTAAATTTTTTTGGGAAAAAAACTACTTATTTAAAATACCTGGCATTGCTAGAGAAAAAGGAAATAAAACTTTGTGACGAATCAAGGCCAACAAATTGTGCACAGTGAAAAGTTTTGTCAATACAAACATAAATGTGGGGAATCTTAAACTGATTTACATAGTTGAGTTAATTTAGAATACAGAGGAGGATACCATTTTTGAAAATACTACTTTTCAAGTAGTTGATGTAATGCATACAAACAATTCCTCAATATTATTAACAGCATTGTCATTACAATATTTTGATTTATTTCTCCTTCACATCAGGGCATAATTGTTGCCTAACATTAGGTAAGTGAATGCACAGGCTGTTCTGACCAGTTCATTATTAGTCAAATATGATAGGTAAATGATCATGAGTAAAATATATTTGTATGTCCATTGTGCCATAAAATTGTAATACATATTGTTTTGATGCAAGAAGCCTTTTAATCTTCCTAAATGTGTAGCAATATGTGTTCCAGAAATATCCTGTCATGAAAAAACGTTAGACTGTGATGGTTCTCTAATATTTTGAATCAATTATGAACTGTAAAAAAACTTTAACTTTATTGACTTTATTCATTTCTTTTTTATTGATTGGAAGTATCTGAGTGTTATTATTAAAATTTGCTATGAGCAGATTATATATTCTAATTATATCCCAGTTTTTTTTTTTTGTGTGTGTGTGTTTTTTAAAGAGAAAAAAAAAATGAATCCAGAGCTGTAAATGGGTTTTCTTTCATTTTTGTCATATATTTAATCTAGCAGTTTTCATAATGTTTTTTATGCTCCATATATAATTATGATGTGTGGATTATAATATCTTTTTTATTATAACCCACACATGATAATTATATATGGAGCATAAAAAAAATCTAGATAATAAAATTGAAGTGAAAAAAGAAATCCCATTTTGATTAAATGCATTGTTGATTCAGTTTTGCTAATTAAGTATTCTAAAAGAATTTGTCCTGAAAAATTGTAGTTCGCTTAATTTGTAGTTACAATTACTTAATATGATAGTAGAAACAAAAGGGGACTTAAAACAAATTTAATTAAAAAAACTTGTCAATTATTACATTTATATAGATGATTTTTCCTTCAGGAAAAGGTTCAGAGCTGTAATTGCTTTTATTTAAATTTACAATTTTCAGCTAACTGAGCATTCCTTTAATTAGCTTGCAAACCTTCATTAGTAAAGGCTAAATGATTAAAGTTTTTGTTATTTTCAATTAGTTTCAAAAAGGTTGATTTAATATATAATTATTGTTGGATATTGGAATTTTGAGGAGATTATTAAATACATGTGAGATTAGTTTTCATTCAAATATATTAAGTCTGCTTATTTAAAGTGAAGAATTTTATTTTGAAACTTAGACTACTTATAAATATATTTAGACTATATTTAATATTGTTAGATTAGTTATTGATTTTTTGATAAAATATAAATGGTTATATATAATAACAAACTATTATTTAAATATTCAAAAATAGTTATTAGTGTTGAGAATATTTTTCTGTAAACAGACAGGAGTTTTTTGTATGTGTGTCATTTAATATATTGTATTCAAATTTTTTTCAACCAAAAAGTAAAACTGGAGTTTAATTGTTTCAGTTCTGTTTTATTTAATTGTTATATAGTCTAACTCTGGTAGAGTGTAAATTTATATATAACTAGCTAATTATGCAATAATTTTTATCTTTCAGACTTGAGTTAAATTGCTCAGATCCTGATTATAAGATAAATTATCATGACTTCCTTGAAAAATTTTGTAAATCTGGTTCTGGTGTTCAGAAATCGCATCAGAGGTACATAAAAATTTCTTTAGCATTATCAAATTTTATTTTATCATACTATCTGTAGTAGTTAATTTGAATTTCATTCAAAAATTCTTGTTAACTTTTGTTCATATTAACTTTTTTTTTTCTTTAAATTATAGAGACTCAGGGAAATTGGATTGTTATCCTGTGATCCAGCGCATTAAAAATCATGTTTTAAATCCTGATGCACGTCTTCGCTCAGTTTTTACTAAAACCACTCAGGTATGATAATTTGTAGTTGCTTATAAAAAGTCATTTGGCAATGGCTGTGAAGTGGTTCTTTATAATTTAACAAAACTCAAAACTAATCTTAAATTGATTGTTGAAATAAAGATAATTTTTCTCAAGATCCAGTATTTGTAAATAAAATTTGCAGTATTAATATAATAAATATTAGTAACTCAATTAATTATTAACTCAAAAAATTATTGAAGGTTTTTAAAAATAATTTGGTTTAATTAATATTCTAATTTTAATTAAAAGTTGATGATAAAAGCATTTTATGTATTGTAATATTTTATACAAAAGAGGATTTTAAGAATTTTTTACTGATTAGGCAATCATAATTTTCTCTTCTAATTATGAATATCTAACCTAAATTACAGTTATTAATGTTAAGAATATTAAGATAGCAATAAAAGGTTTTACAAATTTCGGCGAGAGGGTTAAGCTGGACCAGGATATCCTAACGAACTGCTGTAATAAGACCACCTCTAGCCGAGTTTTGCCTTTCAAGACGAAATTTTTTTTGTGTGTGTTTAAGTGAGAATGGGTTCGATGCCTTCAACCAAGATTCCTGCAAAACCAGACATTGGGCAAGATAAAAAAGGGGGTCGAGCAACCAAGGAATCTTACTTTTGATGCCCCGGACATTCCATTGAATAAGATGCATTGGAAAGAAAAGAAAAAAAATTCTTTTAAAGATTAATTAAATAAAAAAATAATAACCTGGGAAAACAGAGGGTTTAGCCAATATCCAAAAATTCTTTTTCCCCGCCGAGATTATTTCGGCAAGAAAGCTTTGATCAAGAACAATATCTGTGCTATGAGAAGGGCTGTAGCCAAAATTTGATTCGAGCAATGCAATTTTATTATTTAAAGAGTCTATAGTCGCTTGTTGATTTTCAATAATATTGCGAAGAGTATTATTATCCTCTACTTTTTTTATCACATTCGTTTTGGACTAGCATGATGTGGGCCACGCATTGGCGGTTTACCTCCTGAAGTTTTGAGATTCCGTTTCTCTGTGGAATAAGATCTGTAATCAGCTTTCTAAGCTCCTGGATGACTGATTTGCTCTTCTTCCCATCGAAAGCATTTAGTGGGTAGAGCACATTCCTCGTCGTGTGTATCCCCACAATTTTTACATCTTTTGTTGTTCACACACCGAAGTTGTGTGTGTCAAAATTTCAGACACTTGTAGTACACTTTTGGGTTCTCAACAAATTTTGAAACTGTAAAAATGAGTTGTCCAAGCTTTATATCTTTACGATTTTATATCCTTATTTCCTCAACCAGTACAATTGGAATGGGTTCTGATGTGCCCCTCTTTTTGAATCTCACTATTCACGCAGCCGTGATATTTTGAGCAGACAGTTCGTTGTTAATTTCTGCATTGCTCATCTCAGTGTCGACATCGCAAATAATGTATTTAGTTACAATATTAGAGTCAATATTTCGGACGCCAGCGTTTCGAAAACTACAAAGTCTGTAACTTTTTTAATGAAGTTTAGGTGGCGTAAGACAAGAATTTTTTGTTTGTTTATTCTGGAAAAACATTTCATCACTATGAGTGATGGGTGCAAATTTGGCATTTATAACCATTGGCTTTACCCATGGGGACGAGCTTGGCTTGCTGTCTATCACCAATTTCACATTAGAACAGCCTTTTTGTAGTGCTCTCCAAGCTTTGTCTATAGTTGGGAACTCGTTTGTCAAAGTATAGTTTATTTTTCTGTCTTTGCTGCAGCTCTCGGACACAGAGTCATTATTTTTGTGCTTCGTCATACCTGACACATACACTGGCTGGATTCAACCAGACAGGAACAAAACATTTATCATAATGAAATAAACAAATTTTGTGTGTGTGTGTATATATATATATATATATATAATATGACTTGCCTTTTAATCTCAGAAAGAAAGGGGGGGGGGAAATTAACTGTTCCAAAATCACTTCACCACCAATGAAAATGGCATTGAGCAAAGGAAGAAAGCAAACCCAGAAGTAGGAAAAACGCCTACTTCTGCCTTCTCAAGAGGGGCAAAAGAAAAAAAAAGTGAGGATAACCTTATTCACTACAACATGATGAAAGAAATAACCTGAACATCAAGAATAAACCTAATTTTCACCAACAGAAAATACTTTGATGAAAGCTTGAAGAACACAACCTTCACTTCCAGCAGCCTTCCTCTTTCTTCTATACTTATAATAAAGCTCAATGTGTGTGTGTGTGTGTGTTGGCGCTCTACACGCCAGACCGTTGGACCTACAGCTACCAAATTTGGCACATGTATACCTTGGAGGACGGGAATGTGCACCTCGGAGCCCTTTTTTCGAATTTTTAATTAGAATTTGAATTAATTAAAATTTAAGGGAAATTTCGAAGTTTTTCCGTCATAACTTCCAAAAATATTGCACAAACATGATTTTTATATCAATTTAAAGATAAAAAAATTAGCTTTCTAACGGTATCAGATTTTTAAATTTATTACGTAAGCTTCTACTTTTATCGAATTTTTAAAGAAATATTTTAACCATGTTTTTATCACGTGATGGGATAAAATAAAAGAATGCCGGAAGTTCAAATTAAAAAAAAATATCATCGCAAAATAAATCTAAAGAAATGGCACTTTTAACACGTGACTAAATAAAATAAAAGAAATATAAAATGTGATATTTTCTACAAAAATAAATGCAAAGCAAAGGATTGTATGATCGTTTGCAATATCTAAATAATTACTTCAATAAATCTTCTTTACTGAAAACCTGATCGAATTTAGACAGGATATGCATTGGAATCCGACTTAATGGGATATTTCTGTTATCGTTTGCAATATCTGTATCATTAATTCTATATTTTTTTTTTCATTATAAAATATGATATTTTCTAAAAAAATAAAGGCAAAGCTGTTTCTATAAAATCCGCAAGAGCACAGCACGTCAAATTGAAAAAATTAGATTTTATTACCGTGTTGCCATCATTTTATCATTTTGACGGAAGTCCAAATTAAAAAAATAAAAAAAACTATCATCGCAAATTAAATCGGAAGAAATGCAACTTTTAGCACGTGACTGGATAAATAAAATAAACACAAAATGTGATATTTTCTATAAAAAATGCAAGGCAAAGGACTCGATGATCGTTTGCAATATTTAAATCATTAATTGAATAAATTATCTTTATTTATACAGGATTGAATTTATACAGGATATGCATTCAAATTCCTTTCCAATGGCCAATTTGTAAAATATTATTAATAGCCATATATATTGTTTAATACTATTATTTTGATCTAAATGTAAATAATTACATTTTAAGTAGTTTGGGTTAAACAATGCATTTATGAATAATGGCTTTTAGATTTCTTCATACTTTGCTGTGTAACCCATATTTTACAAAATATTTTTATTAATATTTTAAATAAAAGTTGCTACATCAATCAGTTTTCTAAATCAATCATTAAAACTGATTGATTTATAAAATTAAAGAATATTATTAGGAAAACTCTTTCTTTTAGAACTTTCCGCCCATCATCTTAAAGAAAATATTAATTTCAGGCCAATCAATGCCCGGAGTTACTTCAAGGCTAATGAATATGTGATTTAATTGAAAATGTTGGAACCCATTACTCATGGCGAACCAGCTGGTCGCCAAAGGCGGCTAGTTTATAATAAAATATTACTAGATTATATAAAAATCTATATATATATATATATATATATGACTGAAAAGTCTATTTTGGTGTTTGGAAAGCTATTAATTAATTTGGGGATAATTTGGAAATGGACATCTTATTCTTAAAACCAAAAATAATTTCATTTTTATTCCTAATTTGATGTGATATTCATATTAACTAAAAATATTGGCAAATTCATTTAAGTGGAAATGATCATTTCATTTTTAGTGACTGGAATCATAATCTTTGTACATAGTCAATCAAGAACATTCTCTTCCTTTTATTTATTTAGTCAAACTTCTATATATGTGGAATAAGGACATGAAAATTCAAGTTTTAAGTGCTAAGTTGAATATACTTTTAATATTCCTTAAATTTATTTAATAATGAATATATTTTTAATAATGCTTAAATTTATCTAAAATTTCTTAATTCTTTAAATTTTTTTAAATATAAGTCTTTTCTCACTTTCATGCAGGATAAAGAATGGCAAATTACTAGACAAGAATTAAGAAAGGCCATAGAAAGTAGTTTGGATTTTCGATTGACAGATGATGAATTTAAGGAACTTGTTACTATATTAGATCCAGGTAATACTAATGTCATCAACTGCATGGATTTTTTACAACTGTTTGATGGGCCAAGTGAAGGACTTTTTATGGTAAGTGTTAATTAATATTTTTTAAATGTAATGTTTTATATTTGCGCAAAAAAAAAAATTATAATCAATTTTTCATTTGTGCTAAAGTTTTGAAATTTTGCCTACATTTGTGTACTCAATGACAATGAGCTTTTTAATATTTTCAAATCTTAATTGTCTATTTTTTTTTTTTTTTTTTTTTTTTGCAAGGAAAAGGTAATGAATTGGTGAAAGAATTATTTTTAGATTCTATAAGTAAAAGATAATAATAGTAGAGAAAAATATTTCTAATACATCAATAAAAGAATATTGTTTCTTTTAAACAAGACTGCTTCAGTTAAGAATAATTTTCTTTTATATTCATTTTAATTCACTTTTATGGAAAATTGTTTGTATTTAGTTGTTATAAACAATGGTTAATTTGATAAACAGTGATTTGCATTACACCATTATTAAATATATTGTATTTATTTCCAATAAATTTGAAATAATTACAAATATTTTTGTTTCATATAGGTTTGCTTTCCTTAAATTCTATAACACTTTAAGCAAACTTTGTAGCTCCTTTTACTCATTTCATGGTGCAATAATGTAGCATGATCAAATTTGTTGTGAAATGGATAAATTTTGTCATTTACATGATGGTTGTGAAATATAAATTGGAACTTTCATATTGGCATTCATTTGTCAGAATTTATTTTTTACCTGTTGATAGCAGTGATAGATTTGATGAAGCTTCGTAATAACAAAAATATCCTTTATATTAAACATAATGAAAGCAAGGTATTTTATAAGTCAATTTTATATATATATATAAAATTAAAAGTTTAATTTATTTTTTTATGAAAATTATATATGTATAATATACAATTGCTATTATTTATATTTAAAGAAAAATAATATATGCAAGATTTAACTTCATCCATTTTGTTAATTCTATCACAGTTTAAAAATTCAATTTGCATGCTATATTGAAACTAGATCTATAATAATTATATTTCATGCACATGAAGTTATTTAATTGATTGTTAAGCTTGTAATGAAAATTTTATATGTTATGAAGTTTATAACTGGTGGCTTGGTAGCTCTTTTTGGACTAAGCTTTTTACAAATTCACATTAGAAGAGAATTCTTTCTCAGATTTAATTCATGATATAACATTATAATTCTGTTATATTTATGATATTCCTTATATTTATTTTACACACCCTTTTCTTAGTATTTCATATGAAATGTTATCTAATCATGAAACGTCAATTTAGAATTCAAAAACTAATTCAACTTTATTTTTTGCAAAAAAAAAAAAAAAAGTTCTGTTTTTTTTTTTTTTTTTTTTTTTTTTTTTTAACACATTTCAGAATATTTGCATTAAGTAGAAGAGAAAAAAAAAACATTTTTAATTTACGAAAAAGGAAAGTATCTGCTGACTCACAGATTTTCTTTCTCTGTCTCTCGCATTCTTTCAGAATTTATACCTGAATGAAAGATGCTTAATATTCTGGATGGAGAAAGAATATCTATATCAGAGCTAAAGTTTGTTCTTTATTGTGATGGTTTTATCATGTTATATATGATAGAAAAATCCATTATGCTATTCAATTTCTTGCTTATTACACATAAAACTTTAAAAACTTCCCTAGAAAATTATTTTTTTGCTTGAAGACAAAATATGTTTAAGATCTGGTATTTGACTTTTATAAATATGTTTTCGTTCCAACTTCCTAAATTTAACATTATAAAGAGAGCCATGATAAATCGTTTTGGAAATGAAATGCTTTAATTGTCTTTAGAAAGGCTTTCTGAATAAGACAGCTAAAGAAATGTTTTTCTATACAATTGAATGGGATATTGATAAATGCATGTTTGTCTTTATTTTAATTTTATTATTATGTATTTTAAAATTAACACATATTGTATTTGCATAATTGGCATAATTTTAGTTTTTATTTACAAATAGAAAAAAAATTGCTTCATAAGTACAATGGATTTTTTTCTTTTTTGCTAACAAAATTTTTAGTTTAAACACTTTATGAACTTCAATTAATAAAATATTTTGCAATCTTGTAATCAAGACTGTGTATATTTTAAAATGGGAATAATATTTTAATGCATTCTAGTAACTGAATGATTTGAAATGTTCTGTCAAATTCCATTGAGTAAAGAATTTTCTTTTTCAGGAAGGAGATGGCATGTCTTCGAGAAATAGTGGTCCCAAAGATGAAAGTAAATATAAGGATCTGCAAGGAAACAGGTTAAAGTCTAAATTAAAGCATAACTTGAATAAGAATATTTTGGATGTGGAAAAGGTATTTGCATTTTAAAATTTTAATATATTAGTATAAATTTCATATCATTCTTATTAAAATTATATTTTGAAAATCGTAAACATTTTTAATAATCAGTATATAATTGTTTTTTACTATAATATAATCTGACAATTAAATATAAATATCAAAAATAAACATAAAAAATTATATGAGATTCCAAACATCACCTGCAAATAGTTTTAAAATATTTTCTGTTTGAAAAAATGGATTTGTATTGCGATAAATTTAGTCAATATTTCTTCTCTTACTTTCTTATATACAAAGTATAGTGAAAATATTGTAATGTTAAAAAAAGTAATAAATTATTTGCTATTTTAACAAATCATCACATTACAGATCTTTCAGAGTTTGAAAAACATATTTTTGGCCTTATGTTCTCTTTTTTTTTTTGTGGGGGGGGGAGTGAACAAAATAACTCAAAAGTGCTGTAATCTAAAAGGATGAAATTTGGTCTAAGGATGTTGAATTAAATTGTAGATTTCTATTAAATTTTGAGTGAAATTTCTTCAGGGAAAGTGTTTTTGTATTTTGTATTACAAGTGAATTAACTAACTATAAAATGTAAAGAGCTGAGATGAGTAAAATTTGGTGTAAAATTTTATATATAGTATTGATTGGTTATTCTATTTAAGCTGAAATTGTACAAGCAATTCATTTTTAATGTGATTTTATACTTCATTCACTATTAAGTCAACAAATTCCTAAGTTTCTATGAAAATAAGCTTCTTTTCCTCATCCAAAAGTAGTAGTTAAAAGGCTCTAGTTCCAAATTGTAGACTTTTTCTTTAAATTGCATTAATATGCCATGTTCAAGATACTTCTAAGATTCTGCTTTGTTTCAATGCACTCCTTTACTTTATAGTAACTTTTCATGAATAAAGCACGGTCTTTTAAAGCTAAAGGTGTTGTTGACATTATAAATGAATTCTTTAAAGAAAATGCTCAATTTTATAACAAAATAAACTAATGTACAAACTGTAATGTAAACTTAGATTGAATTTTGGGTCTTCATATTACTAAATCTGTGATGTACTGTTTCATTCCTGGTTGTAACATTTGTTTTTTGTAGGATACACAATATTATAATTTCTATTATGATATTTCCAAATTTTATTTTTGATCCAATAAATTTTATTTTGATGATATTTAATGTAAACTTTAGTTATCTATTTCATTAATATTAAAATGCATCGTGTGTATTTTGGCATGAATAATATTTATACCTCTTCTTCTGTAGGCTATTTTAGTATGTGACCTTCATCAAAGTGGCTTTATCTTACCTGAAAAACTTCATAAAATCTTAAATGGTCTTTGTATGCCTTTAACTGGTGATCAATTTCGAGAAATCATATCTGAATTTCGTTTGCATGGAGACAGTTTAAATTATAAGGAAATTTTAGATGCTTACAAAAAATCACCTGGAGAGGTAAATAAATAATTTGTTAAAGATATCTGTTTTATTAACTGTAGTTTACAGCCTGGTGTTGTATTTTTGAAATATGCTGAAATTTTTTTAAAGTACTATATTTATTTATAACTTTAAGGTTAGATTATTTATTTTTGTTAATTTGTTAAAGCTTATATTATTTCAATATGTATAGTAACTTTATGAAAATAAACAATAAATATGTGTACATAATATATATTTTGTCATTTTGTAAATTTTAATTTTTTTTAAAGTTTTTCATAAATATAATAATTTAAGCTATCAGATAGGGGTAATTGTGCTAGCTGTTCTTCTGTTATCATACCGTTGCATTATTGGCCTTAACATCTATATTAGTTTTTAGCATTAGTATTTTGCATTTTGACTGTACAAAAGGAATCCTAGAATAGATTTTTATTGATTCATCAAATAAATTTTATTTACAGGTATTTTTAAATTTTGGGAGTAATATATTAATGCTAAAGTTTAGAATCCTGATGCAAGTATGTTAATTACACACACAAACTTAACACATATACATGAGCAATATTTTTTCTTTTAAGTGTTTAAACTTTTCTTTTTAACTTATTTATAATTTTTGTCAGTAATGTTTAATATAAAAATTTAGGAAGTAAGTTTGCTCATTAGTATCTAGATTGTTCCAAATAATCACAGTTGCACAATCATTTGTTAAACTGCTTTTGGAAATTATGTATGAAATAGTGTTTACTTTGAACAACAATGGAAGAACTTAGCATTGAAAGCTTATTTTTGTTTTTGAAATGGGTTTCTAAGTATTATTAAATAAAGTACTTAAACATTAAAATTTTTCTTTACTTTAGTCATTTCAAAACAAAAATTGAATGATCAATTTTAATAAGTCAAATTAATTTATTAATCAAATTTAATTTTTATTTTATTATATAAGGAAATATCTGATACTGCTTATTTTCCTACCTTTCATTCCTAAGTGCATAATATACATAAATTTAAATATGTATGCCTTATGGAATTAGTATTTTGATAATGTAATTATATTGTACATTAAAAAAAGTATTTGATTCAAAGAATCAGTCATTAACCCATTTTTCCAAATTTGTTCAGTCATATTCATTTTTCTACATCTTAAGTTATTTTTTTTTAACAATTTAACCAATATGAGTCAATATATTTTTACAGGATACTAAAAAATGGGTTTCTACTATTGATAAACTTGCCACTTTTAAATCCAGATGTCCTCCCGAGCTTCCAGTAGATGAAGTGGAAGAAATATTGCGAGAATGTGTGCAATCTAGGAAAACAGCTATGCTTAAAGATTTCAAAGCTCTTGATGTTTGCAACGTTGGTGTTGCCTGCAAAGATGATGCAAGAAATATCTTAAACAAGTTTTCTTTCCGTTTTAGTGATAAGCAGGTACAAATTATTTAAAGTAAAAATGATGTTTTTGGAGATATTGTGTGGAATGAGTACAAAGGTTAGTATTAAAACACACTCCACCCAAGGTGTATTTTCAGCCGGGAAGAATCCCTCTCCCTCCCTTTTCTCCCATTGTTTTGCAAAATTAGAAGATAATGCACTTAAAAATTCAAACAAGCATTAATTTTTTTTTAAAAATGTGCATTAGTAAGAAAATAGTAACCATTAATTAATGACAAAGATGAAATAAAGACTGTTTATTTATTTTTAATTATTTATGATGTAAAATCTGATTATAAGTACTAGCATAACTTAAAACAGACAAATTATGTATATGAACTTTACAAAAGCAAATAATTTTAAAAATTTAAATCTCAGTATTCAGATGAATTCTATTTTTATAAGGACTGCAATTTGTTCTATCAAATATCACAAAATTAAATGTGTAATTTTACTACTTATGCTTATATTTTTATGTTGATACTTTTTGAATTTCTGGAGCCCTTGAAAAAAAATAACAGACCTATAAGTAGCATTATTTTCAAACCATATTTTCATTTGTGTTTATGACATTAATTCTTTTAAAGTTGAATTTTGTATTCATATCTTTGTTTTCATTTTAAAGGTTTATCATAATATTGTGTACAAATGTTTTTCATTGATATTCAAGCAAATCTATTTCTTGAACTTTGAACTGTTTATTAAAGAAAAGGTTAATGTTTCACACAAGCCAATTCATAAAAGTGCTTTTTATAACAATATTATGAATAAAATATTTTTTATGTAGTCTCCATCAAAGGTTAGGCCTTAAAAAAATCTATTGGTGTGAACAAATAAAACAATGAGAGTTAGGAGGAAAGCGATTTTAATTAGAATTACTTTATTTCCTATTATGAAATTTATGCAATTATCATCTAATCAAAGCAATGCTTTGACTTTTTGAAATTATTCTTTATAAATATATATATGTGTAAATATTTTTATCAGAATGTTATGTATCTGTCTTGTTTCCTTTGTGCATTGGTATTATTTAAATGGACAAATTCTGTATTCTAGATTTTTTTTTATTATTCATTATGTAAATGCCTTACAGCAAATTTATTTCTTATTGAAATTTAATCATATTCAGTTGCTTATTAATACATCAACTCATTTTGGTTATAACTCATTATATGATGGTATTTATGTTGTACTATTAATTTGTCAAAAAGTTTGTTTGTTTTCAGAAAAACTTCCATAATTTATATATGTTAATCAAGGTTTTTTCTACATTTAAAATATATTCTTTCTTCCATGCAATATGGGTTATTATGAGTCTTAAAAGTATTTGGAATTATTTTTATACCCCCTCTTTTCTTATTTAAAAAAAAATTATTTGAAAAATTATTTTTATTGCTTTATACTTTACATTTATTTTACTCAATTCATACTTATTGAAACTGTTCTATTGCAGTTTAATGAATTATGGAAAAAATTTCCTGTCAACAAATACGATCAACTTGTGTATGATCAATTTTTAGAACAGTATGCACCGTCTGGGGCACAACCAAAAACAAAGACTGTGCCAAAAAGCTCTGCTGAGCATGGTGATTCGTCCAAGTCAAAACCTGCACCTGCTCCTACATCCCCCGATAGAGGTAGTAATTTTGGAGGTAATACAAGTGGGAGCTCTAGTCCTCCTTGTGAAATGCATCAGAAGTACAGTGAGCGGAGGTCTGATGAGGAAAATAGAAAAACTGCTAAAGTAGGTTAAAACTTTTATATTTATAAACTTGAAAGTATACAGAAAAGATGTCTACTATTGTTAATAGAGGCAGCTAAGAAAAGTAGGAAAAGTTGTTGTCTTTAGTGTAGGAAAGTCTACTGTTGTTATTTGTTTCTTTTCGTTCTGGGAATTTTGAAAAGCAGCTATATTTCTAATGGGTCTTTTAAATTTGTCTTTTCGATGCATAATTAATTAATCTTAGTTTAATGTTAATTTAATGTTTTCTTTAAATTAGAATATAGAATGACCAAAAGAAAAGTCAATATATTTATTCTTTATGTAAAGTTAAATTTTCTAGAATTTAAAGCAGTGGACATTTTTCAATATTTTGTGTCGTTAAGAGTCAAATTTAAAGATAGAGAATATTAAATTCAATATAATTTTTTTTTTTCGATTTATAAACATTTTTATTTTAAAATGTATTTCCTGTGGAAAAGGAAATTACAAAGGATACAATTAGAAAAGAGATGAGAAGAAATGAACATGGCAAGTTCATTCCATTATTAAATTACATTCTTCTTTAATTTTGTGTCATTCATATAATTCTCCCTCTGCTTCAGTAATGCCCTATTTTGGGGTGGGCTGCAGGATGATTTTCTTCTGTTGAATTTCATCATTTTGAATAGTAATTGGATAGTAAATGCAGCATTTATATGAAAAATTTCTGTACTTCACCAACTAATGGATGTTTAGTTCCAATGGCTCAGTATGCATCAGATTTGTGAAATTGGTAGAATTTTGTTTTGAAGTCTTAGTTTCCATTCTAAAATTCTATTATCAGGTAATCCTGTAATGAAGATACTGGTGAGATAATCTGAAATTGCCATTATCATATTGAATGGTAATCAGATGGCTAGCATGACTCGTACAATTATTTTAATGTATCATCCACACAATGGACATTTAATTCTAATGATATAACATCTGAATGTAACAGATCTTTGTTGGAATCAGATTTACAACCCTTCCTAAAATAATTTTTACTTTCTTGCATATCTATTGTAGAAAATATAAATTCAAGCTTGAGATTTTGATGAATCTCTTTGTTTTAGACTTCCCTAAGTTTGAAAAACATATTTCTTGAAAGTGTCCCTCCATCTGTCTGTAACAAAGATAACTCAAAAATACTTTTAAGTTGGATAGATGAAATTTGTTCTATGGTCTTTATGCTAAATTTGTGAATTTCTATAAAAATTTCTACAAAATTAATCCTGAGGAAGCCTGTCGGTCCAGCTTTTCGAATATAAGTTAACATAACTTTAAAAAATAAAAAATCTGTATATATAAAATTTGAATAAAGGGTTTTTACCCCTTATTGGGTAAAAATAAACTGCCAAACAAATGGTTGGTCATCTATCTGTTGCTGACATTTTTCAGAAAAATGTAAGCAAGCGAATATAAAAATGGAATGATTTTAATTCAAATTTGGTTTTTGTCTCTACAATAGTAGTTTTGTTCAAATTTTTACTTTCAGTTGTTTGGGGAAAATGTGTCTAAAACACAAATTCGATTTTTGGATACTATTAATTGCTTGCCAAAGATTAATCAGCAAAAGACTCGTAAAGGATCGTATGACAGCTGCAGTAAAAATGCAAAATACATACTAAAGATCCATATTCCCGAGATTCCAATTCACCAATGTCATTTAAAATATAAATATAAAATGTCATATAAAGATTCTTTGGGATTTTATGGAAACCACCTGGTTTAAATTTATTTATTTATTTATTTATTTTGGAACAATTGGGATTATTTGTGGTTAAATGGTTATCAGATAGCGTACTCAATATTTATATAAAATATTTCCATACTTGAAAAAATAGTGATTACTCAATCCAAGCAAATGTTATATGCTACTGACCAGTGAATGTGCCAGATCTCCTTTAAAATTGGATTTAAAATCCTTAATTTCTATTGAACTCTATTATAAGTAATCAAGGGTTTGGCTTTTCATCTAGATATTTTTCCATTGTTATTAATCATACTTAATTTTTTTAACTTGGTGTTAGGAAATATTGTATGCAAGTGCACCTCATTTGCGACGAATCATTGAGACGATGGAACCAGCCATTGTGCGCAATTTCCGAACCATTCGTTACCACCTAAGACGTGCCGATCCTAAAGTCACCGGTTTTGTGGATTTCAATGTATTGAAGAATATATTAGCGAAATCCGGCATCCAATTCCACAAAGAGGATGAATTTCATGTTCTGGAATATTTTGATTCTCATCTAAGTGGTAAAATTAATTACAGGGATTTCTTACGCATTTTTGTATGGTATGCATGATTTTAACAAACATTTAATATTCTAACGGTTTTATGCATTAGGAACTTAACATATTTAAGTATCACGGTTGTTTAAGAAATATAATCTAGTTTGATAAAGTAATTTCGAAATTCTTCATTCAAACCTGTTTTAATTCTTAATAAATTGATTTATAAAACATTTATATGTGTATTGTTTTCTTTCTAATGTGTGATTTATTCATTGCAGATGATTATTAAATAAATAAAAATACTGTTTATATTTTATTTATTTTTATAAAAAACAAATAACAAATTATTTCCATTTGCAAAATTTCTTATTTAAGAAACATTTTTTTTATTGTACATTTTTTTTCATCTCTTTGAAGTTGTTAAAATTAAGAAGTTGTTGACTTCATCATTTTTATTGGAAATTTGTTTTTACTTTTGTTTACAAATTCTATAAAAAATAAGGTAGGCTTAATGATAAATAATAATTTATTATTACTATTATTTTATAGTAATTATTAACTGTGTTTCATCTGAGTATGTGGCTGTACTGCAAAAGAAAATAACATGGAAGCATTCAAGATTTCTTTAGTAAACTTAATTTGAAAAAATCAAAACATTGTAATGTGAAACATTTAAAATTGTTTTTTTTAATACTATATTGATATTTAAAATGTTTTTAACTGAATTTTTTTATTAAAAATTCTGATATTTAAAATAAAAAAAAGGCTATATCTTAATGTCATTGCCTACTTCTAAAAGTCAAAGTAGATTTAAATGCTTGAAAATAGCTGCCATCATATATTATGCTATAAATGCATATCTAAGTTACCTTTTAACTAAATTTTGTATCATTCTTTAAAGAATTTTGATAACTTTTTTTAAAAAAATAGTATTTTTTGAAAGTTATGGGGAATGATATTTTCCTTAAAAAATTGGTTTTTCAGTGTATAAGTTTAATTTCTCTACTTTTCTTTTACTTGAATCTTTTTTTTTTATATTATTCAGATTTGGACTGAGAGCTCTATCTTTAAGTTATGAATAAAATGATCTAAACCCGCTATACTCAACCTGCGGCCCGCGGAGGCTTTTTGGTTGGCCCAATTATTAAACTAGGTAGTTACAACTTATTTGTAAACAACTTCAAATTTCGCGCCCTTCAAAGAGTTGGTAATTGAACGGGAAGTATGGGAATGTGAGCGATATCAATAATTTGCTTAAATTGGAAACGCAAACTGTTCTAATCTATGGTTGCGCAAACGATACGGAATACGCGGCGCGGGAATCCCCTTAAAGGTCTGTAATCTATGGTTGCGTGAACGATACGAAATATGCGGCGTGGGGAATCCCCCTAAAGGTCTTGTCGCGCGCAAACGCGGACGGCGGGGCGACTTGCGAAGCTAAACATTGCTTGTCATGTGTAATGAGACGTGTGTTTTACTAATTGGCAAGTCGCCCCGCCGCTCGTGTTTGCGCGTGGCCAGACCGTAAGATCCATGGACCTAAGTGCGTGTCGCTTTGATTGTCGATCGAAACTAAACTTGTTATAAATTTAATCTAAATTATTAAACTAAATTTGTGTACGTACCCGCATCCTCTGCCAAATAATAGTTTTGTTTTGTAAATTAAGTATACCTATTATTTTCAAAATAATGTCAGGAGTGTCGTCGAAGTATAAAAGAAAAATATCAAGTGAAAATAGATTGTTTCAAGATGAGTGGGAATCTGATTATTTTGTTGTGCCAAATAAAAACAACGCAGCTACTTGTTTGATATGTCGGGAAAGTATCATATTGAAGAAATACAATATTTCTCGTCATTTCACTTCAAAACATAAAGATTTCGACGAAACGTTTCCTCCCCGATCGTCTTTGAGAAATGAGAAATTGAGTTTTTTTAAGAGATCATTGCATGAGCAACAAAATGTTATGTTCGCGGCATTATCACAAGACTCGGCGGTAACAAAAGCATCATATGAAATTTCTTACATTCTTGGTAAGCATATGAAACCATTTACCGATGCGAAAATTGTAAAGGAATCCTTTATTAGTGCTGCTAATATACTTTTTGATAAATACAGTAACAAAAAACAAATAGTATCTGATATAAAAAAAAATACAGCTTTCGGATTCAACCTGCACCAGGCGTATTGAAGACATTTCTAAATTTATTTCCGATGATATATTAAAAAACCTAAGAAGATGCAAGTTTTTCAGTTTAGCATTTGATGCCAGCACCGATATTTCAGCAACATCGCAGTGCTCGGTGTTTGCTAGATATTGTACAGAAAACAATGAAATTCATGAAAACTTTTTAAAATTACTGCCAATGAAAGGTCAAACCCTAGGCACGGATTACCTTGATACTATTTGTAATTTTTTAGAACATCATGAAATTGATGTGCAAAAAATCGTGTGTTTGTGTACAGATGGTTGTCCTTCAATGACTGGATCCGAAAATGGCTTCATTTCATTATTTAAGAAAAAATATAATTGCAGCAATTTAATAACATTCCATTGTATTATCCATCAAGAAAACTTGGCGGCCCCTGCTGTACAACCAGAAATAGAAGCTGTAATGAAAACAGTTATCAATATTGTCAATTACATACGAGCAAAAGAACTGAACCACAGAAAATTTAAAACCCTTCTTGAAGAACTGGGAAGTGAGCACAGCGACGTTCTTTTGCATACCTCGGTGCGATGGCTTAGTAGAGGAAAGGTTTTTTTCATTACGCTATGAAATAATCCTATTTTTAGAGCAAAATAATAAAGGGTACCCAGAATTACAAAACGATGAATGGTGGTGTCTTTTAGGTTTTCTATGTGATATTACGGAAAAACTAAACAATCTCAGTCAGAGTCTACAAGGCGAAAATAACATAGTGTCCAATATGGCAAATAAAGTGTTTGCATTTGAGGAAAAGCTAAGTATTTATTATAATGAAATACAGAACAAACAGCTGCACAATTTTCCAACTATTATAAAAACCAGAGAGGACGGTATTAACATTTCAGAAGAAAACTGCTCCATAATTTCAAATTTTATAACTGCACTTTTAAACGAATTTCAAAAAAGGTTTCAAGATCTCAGAAAAATAAAAAATTGTTTGTTACCTGTAGAAAATCCATGACATTTAAAGACACCAACTATTTCTGAGTTGGCTTCAGTTTTAAATTGTAATTACTCGGAGTTGTTTGATGAATTTATTGATTTTAAAAATCACACCAACCTGGAAGTAATTTTCAAAGAAAAAAGGGAATATGTGGAATTTTGGAGCATTGTTTCCCAAAAATATAAAAACGTGCAAAGATGTGCCCAAATAATGCTAACATTTTTTGGGTCAACGTATGTGTGCGAATCATCTTTTTCAAAGATGAAATACACAAAGAGTGTATATAGAAATAAGCTGACAGATTCCCATTTGGATGATATAATAAGAGTAGCATGCAACAACAAGCCAGATATTGATAAAGTTTTTAAAAAATGCTCTCAGTTCCAAAAGTCTCATTAGATATACATATAAGTAAGTAAGCATCTTTGTTAAAAGTTCTTTTTTACATTAAACTAAATAATTCATTATTTTGATATTACTTTTTCATTTATACACCTAATTATTTTTTACTTGCGGCACGGGCTACCGTGACTGAAACGTGTTTGTGGCCCCTATAAAAAAAAGGTTGAGTATGGCTGATCTAAACATTGCAGTGTAAAACTAAGTATATTTTGCTTTTTCTTGCACATTATGGAAGAAATAAATCTATGCAGAGCAACTGTTGTAGTGACTAGTATCAGATATGCTTTCTTTCTTCTTTTATTTATCACTAAATGTAACCTTTAATATTTGACAATTTTAATCTTTATGACACATTTTTGTTTTGTTATAAATACCATAAATGCTGCTTTCAATTACAGAAACAGGTATTTAATGCAGGATAAATAATAATAAAAAAAAACATGAAAAGAATTTTATCTCAAGCAATTCAGAATATATCAGCTAGTAATGTTAATAACTGCATTGTATGGCATTTTCGTTACAGTGAAATTGCTTGCAATTGATAATGAACTAAGTCGTATATTGATCTTTTTAAGATATTTATAGATCTTATCAGAACAATGAGGCTAAAATTTATTCAAAGGAAAAAGAAATATACAGAATTAGTAAAAGCTTTTGTTGCAAAAAAATCCCATTGTTCAAAATACCTAAATTTAAAAAAAATCAAGATAGTAAAAAATTAATTGTCCTTCTTAAAAGGCTGGATATCAAATAAAATCATTTGAAAATGCAACTAAAACTTAACTGGTACAGTTAAGAATTAAAACCAGGGAACATCAGCTAATGTGAAGAAATTGCCTTACCAAAATAAAACATTATGATTATATGGAAAATATTGGACAACCTTTGTTATGTCTAAGTTGCTCGTGGAAAAAATGTTTGTTGATCAAACAATTTTATGTCTCGTGATTTTAAGGTACACATAATGTATCTCGGGTCTCAAGCACGGTAAAGTATCCCCCGACAAAACAATTTTTATTCATATTTAGTTAAAAGTTTGTCTGATTTAAAATTAATATAATAAAATTGAAATGTACAGAAAACGATATAAAATACAAAAAAAAAAGTATGAAGTACTCACTTTTCTCCTTTCCGATGAACCATTAAAAAAAATAAAATAAAAAACAGGAGTAGAAAACAAAAGGACTTTATTACCAGCAGTTATGTGCAATCATACGGTTACTTTTCAATGTAATCGTTGCGAAGACTTAAACACTTGTCATACCGAAGGAGTTGTTTACATGTCCCTTCACAAACCATTGTCGCAAGTGATGGACGATGCGCTTTTGAAGCTTTTCCGAAAACTGGAATTATTATTACCACAATCTAACAAGTTCTTTAACCAGGGGTAAATGGCAATAATTACGCTCGAAACCGCATTTTCCCTGAAAAATGACAAAGGCGCAAGACCACTGCAACAAAAGATCTTGTGCAATGAGTTAGCATTTGAAAGAAACGAAGGCTGCTCGAAATCCAGGCAACCAACTGACTTTTCTAGGATGTCAAATTTGCGGCCTTGGCGGATGGATTTTTAGACATTATTGCTCCATGTTCTTTCCTCGAAAGAAATTTTATATAAAAATGTCTGAAGTAAACCCCTACAGACTTGAATTTTTAAAAATTGAGTTTTTAAAAAATGGATTTCAATATTTTTTACCTTTGCTACGTCTCAGTAGCTTGTGGAAAAAATAGTTTGTTGATCAAACAATTTTATACATATTTTAACAAGTCCATAATTTTAAGGTACACGCAAGTGTACCTCGGGTCTCAAGCAAGGTAAAGTATCTCCGAGAAAACAATATTTCTGGTTATTCTATTTTAAGGCCTTATAAATGAAAAAATACAAAATTTATTTTATAAATAATCCATTAAAACTTATTTTAGATAAAAATGCAAAAAAAAGGCATAAGTAGATACTGTATTTTGAGTACTTCCTAGATTTGCATCTTGGATATTTGTGTTTTTGGCCATTTTTTTCGCCCATATATTGTAGATGGCATGCCATATCAAGTCATTTATTTTAATGGGGTAAGGACAATTTGTATTGCTCTTTTGTGGTTGTTTTCATCAGATGGCGGTGATGAAAGCTCCTATGGTCTTTTAGTTACATTTCCATCATTTGATGACCCTTCTATTAATTTAATTCCACACAAATGTTTACTTGTTCTTGGTGATGAAAAGAATTCCCTCATATTTCAACAGCGACCGAATTATATGCATTCGAAATTGCTATAAGGTCATAAAATTTTCAAGTTCATTCCTGACAGCTCTGCTTTCCACTTTTCTACCACTTTAAAATATATCCAGCAATCGACAACTACTAAATCTACAAAACGCGTGAATACTTGCGTTGACCATTTTTTGTCCTTACTGTGCATCGGTGATAAGCAAAATAATTGTCGATATCTCATGCTGTTTCAATTACAGATTATTGTACGTTAGCTTTTCGTTTCAGTTACTTTGACTATCTTCTGCCTGTTCCGATTGATTCATTACCTTTAAACTGATGATATAGTCACGGATTTATTATTTTTCTACTTAATAAGGCACATTTTACACATTCATATCTGTGACACTTTCTCCTTTTTTAATACATTTTTCAGATTTCATTACTTTCGATGCACATAAAATTTTATTTTCCTCCTAAAAGTACCTTGTTTTAAAAGTTCAATAATCTCCTTTTGAGTTAAAGCCGCTTGACGGGAAAAAAATAATATGAGCTAATAAAATTCCATATATTATATACATGATGTCGGATTGAAATATCAATTATTGATTACAAGACAGCTATAAAATTAATTTTCTTACTAAAGTTAAAAATAGATGTTTTAAAATTTATATCTTATTATATTATCGAACATAAGAAATATTTATTATAAAAAATATACACAATATATTCAAGGACAAGAAATGATCATTTGAAAACAAGCACTCAAAATATAAACTTCACGATGGAACGCAAGCAGTTAGAAAATGGGCACAAAAACGCCTGAGGTACACATATGTATTCCTTAGTTAAATTTGTATTTCTACCGAATTTTTTTATAGATAACAAGATATACTTTGGTAATGACTTTAATCAGGCACTAATTATTTTATAAAAAAAAATATGCAAAAGTTCATTTTAATAATGAATATTTAAAAAATGTACTGGGTTTTCTGTTCAATGCCATTTTCTTTATGTATCTAATTAATAGCAATGGATAAGAAAAAACACTGAACTGTGGTGCTACTTATTGATGAAAAGTGCAAGAAACGTCCCTAAATGTTGAAATGCATGCATTTTTTCGTTCAAATTTTAATTTTCCGGATAAGAAAAACGTAAAAGATTGCAGGTACATATGAGTGTATCCCTGAACTGAAGAGGTTAAAGAAGAGCTTCAAAGGAACTTGAAAACGCGTCTCACATCATTGGCAGTAACGTTCTTCGAAGAGGAGATCAGAAATCAAGAAATTAAGGCATTTACCATGTACATGACAAATGCCTGAATCGCCATGGCGATTATGATTGAAACTAATAATTTTTTGCTCATAATTCTTGGAAATAAATTCATTTTGTTCTCTACAACACTTGTCTTAATGACTTATCGGAGCTGGAGAAAAAGAGCAGTTCTCGTTATCCGAAAATTTTGTTATTATTTGGAAAATATATTAATTTAAAAAAAAGGACTCGGAATTTCTCTTAATTGGCTAAGCTTAGGGAAATTTTAGAAAAAAAAAAAAGGATCAAAAATTTTGTTAAAAGTATTTCCCAATTAATGTAACTTTTTACTTCTGCTACAGTTTCGGACAATTTTTACTTTATGTATGCCACAATATATTAAAAAACAACAGAAAAAAATCGATAAATTGATTTACAAATAATCAGATATTTAACATGCTGAAAGCTCATTCATGAAGAATGCGGTTTAGAATTGATATCGAAACCTCACCCAGGTAGCAAAGTCTGTTGCAATATATTGTGTGATATATGATATTAAACTATTCCACAATACGAATATTGATCCATGTCATACAATATTGTACAATATTTGTGTGCTACTAGGGCAATCTGCAATGATTGTGGAGAAGAATATGCTACTTCCTGACCATTTGTGAGATATTATGGAAAGACGCCATAATCATATCGCATGCATAACTAGTACCATCTTAATAAATTTGAGCACGTCGGCACTTTATCTATTAACTTATGCCCAAATAAAATACTTTTTAAAAAAATTGAAGTACGGGACCCTATTTAGCATTTTTTTTTTTTTCAAGAATTTTTAAGCTATCTTCCTGCATTGTGAAAGGAATTGTGTGCTGAGTGATCGAGAGGAAGGCGAAGCAACGTCGGAATAGTGAATCAATCCAGTGAAACTCAAGCGATTGCTGAAATGTGCTGTGTGTCGAGTCCTGGCGTTTATTATTGAGGCAGTATCGTGTCATGTATGGAGTAACCAGTCATGTAGTAGTGATTCGTAGTTAGATACAGCTAAAATGAGAAGACAGCAGAGAATTGTATACGTTTGGAGAGGCCATAGAGTTGTTTCTGTTAAATGTTGTCTGTGTGCTCAACTCTGTGTGCTGTTGTTATTGCTACCTATTACTGTTTGTGGGCTATTTTCTACTTCTGTGTGTTGCCTGTCTTCGAGACTAGTCTGTATATAATTGTCGTCTTTGTGTTAGTAAACGTCGTCGTTGTTTTGTTCTGAGGCCTGCTGATTGTTTTCACACCGTACACCCACTACAAGTGAACCCGATGAATTACTTAGTGATGGTGGAAGTTCCGAAACAATATCATTGCTCACTGTGCAAATGGTCGTTTATCAAAAATTAACAGATGAAATCCATTAGCATAAATCCGTTCGTATTATCTCTAATGCCAATCTTGCGTTTTGATTATGACAATTTGCCATCCATTGGTCATATAAAGGGATACCAGTTATTGAATGTCAACCCTATTTAATTTTTGATATGCGATCCTTTGAATCGTGAACTCTTCTTTCTTAAAATAGGTATATGGGAAAGGCAATTAAAGCCATCACCCCGTACATCTTAAAGCAACCACAATGCGTTAAAATATATAACAGAAAACTTGAGAACTTGCAAGAAAACACGAGGGCTGGATTTATTACATACGAACTTTGTTAACAGTATTTTAAATGAGATGTTTTCCGAATGTTTAGTCTAAGTTCGCCCAAAGAAAGTTTCTCTTCTAAGAAAACTTCTTGCAGAACAATAAAATATGATCACTATCTGATTACACGTATATGTATAGCGCTGGCTTGTGTGTGTATTTAATCCAAGGAAAAATTCGTCTTTACCTTTTCTTGTTTATTTTCACACACACACAAATATATATATACAAAACATGGACGACGATCACAGATATACAAGGAAACACATAATATATATATGGAAATATAGAAAATGCCGCTAACAACGAGCGAACAAATAATACTTTTTTGCCGCTAACGGAGAGCGAGCGGGTGCCTGCATGCACCACCTTCAAGAACACCGGATATGGTTGTTTACAAATATTCTCAACAGCTCACCCCTCACATTCCAAGCATACTCCTGGGTTGGGGAAAACTGCGCCATCTATATTCAGTATTCATTTATACATATGAACAATTATACAAAGATTAAAAAAAGACACAAATAAAATAATTAATTAAATCAAACATAATTAAATCACATAAACACTATCATTGACTCATAACAAAGATTAGTATTATATTAAATTGAAGCGATTCAAAAGGCTTGCTGTTATTATAATTTTGGAAATTTATCTAGTGACAATTACTTCTTGCTTTCTTTTTCGTGATGCAATAGTATTAATGTCTAGGATGTCTCCTAAGGAAATGTGGTGTTTGCAAATCTAGAAATTTTTTTGAAGCTATCATCTGAGAGATACTTTTAAGGTTTGAAACAATATCATTGGAAGAAATCCATTAGATAGAGAGAGAGTTTTCTGTCATTTCCTTTGGCAATTGATCCGTAGTTCGTTCCACTTGATGTTTGACTGGCTCTGAAATTATATGAAAGAAATTCTCTGGTTTAGTCTTTCTAAAAGTAGGCATTTAAGACGCAATTTGCGGGATAATTTTTGGAAAAATGGATTGAGGTAGTTCTCAAGGACGGCAAAGCTGAGAAACTGTCAGAAAGAATTAAAATATCTTTCTCAAGAATGGTAAGTATATCTGTGATGAATGCCTATCATAAATCACACTTATCTATCAAAAATCATATCAGATATCTAAACTACAGGCTCCTTAGAGGCAGTGTGTGGTGTAATTGATTCACCGCTCATCATCTGGGGATTGGTGCTCGAAACTTCTGAAAAGCTATTATCTCTTTCTCATCGGAACGCTCTCGCACACCGCCTTGGTGGGAAAAAAAAAATCAAATGTTTAATTTCTTTAACTGGAATATAAATAAAGTTATTTTTCTAAAATGTCCTAATAATCGGAGTCAACAATAAATACACGCAATCCTAATTACGACATATCTAAACCTTTAATAATAGCCAAAGATTCTGCTGTAATGATAAAGTAGTATGAAATCTAAAAAATAATTTGTGAAGAGATGATATGCCTGCATTGAAAGTTTATAGATCAGTTTTCGATGTATTAGTTGAGAATATTTCGTAACTAATGAAGTAATTCGGGAAATACTGCGATAATGCATCCTTTGAATAAGATTCCAATCTCAGATATCGATAAGTTTGTTTGTACCTTAAATAATTTTAATCGGGATTAAAATTATTTGAGAAATATTTCAAAGAGTGCTTGATTTAACATTCAGAGATTCGGACAGTTTGATAACAGGATTGATGTGAATGCTCATATTAAGATTATGAACTTTATATAACCGTAACTGTAAAGGGCAGTACCAAATATATCTATCACAAAAACATCGTCACATATTAACATTAAAGGTGTGTTTACATTCGGCGAGTCATACGATTACAGTAAGGAAGTCGCGCGTGCACAGAGAGAGTGGACAATAACAAATTCTTGTCTCGACGTGACAACTATTTGCCACTGTAAAATTTATGGGCTTGTTTGGTCTTACTGGATGTGTGGTGACATCTTAATAAGCCAGTAACTACCACTAAACATCGGTGGTCACTTTTGTATAGAGGATAAGTTACTAGGTTACAAATCGGAAGATTGCGGGTTCGATCCTTGGCGGAATTCACCCAACACATTGGCACAATTCCACCAATACTATCGCCAAATTGGTGGCCCGGACGTGATGAATTTTCAACAGCTGTCGTGGCGCCATCTCTCCATCAGCAACACAAAGTCGTCTGACTTACTTGACGCAGCAGCAACTCTCATACACTAGCCATAACGCTTGACGCAATAAAATCGTTCGTCTCTCTACCGACTTTACTGGTAGGGGAGCATTGTGGTGACATCTTAATAAGCCAGTAATTACCACTAAACTTCGGTGGTCACTGTTGTATAGTGGATAAGTTACTGGGTTGCAAATCGGAAAATCGTGGGTTCGATCCTTGGCGGAATTCAACCTGCACATTGGCACAACTCCACCAACACTATCACCAAAGATGGTTTATGGCTGGCCGATTGTAAATCTACCTTTAGTATAGTGACTAACGAAGCAGTTGTATTATAAATATTCTTAAATACATATCTCTTGAAAATTTACTAAAAAAAACTGAATTAAAATTGATATTTATTTCAAAATAACGTAAAAATGACTTTTGTGTAACAAAATACTCCAAACTTAATGAAGAAAAATGTAAAAATTTTAATAATTTTTGATTAAAATTTTGAATGAGAAACTTATATTAAAAAAGTAAACAGGAACCAAATTGTGAAGCTCTAGTTCAGCGAGCGCCTTAGATTGTTTTGAATTAGTACTTTCGTTACAGCATATTGTATCTCTTAAATCAATTTACTGATTATGTGCTGGTTCATAAATATTATTATATTAATAAAAAATATCATTGAGAATTAAATATGAAGGAATAATAATACTTCATATCCAACTTAGTCCATATTAGATAATATGTTTCCTTTATTATATTTTTATGCGCTGGGCATGAATTTATTTATGCAGCTGCAAAACAACTCTAAATTTCTTTGTCTGCTGGTGTCACGGATCCTGATCTCGTATTCAATAATGATTTTCTTGCTTTTTGAAATGCCATTCTGTTTATTTTCTCATTTTTAAATTGGTTGATAAGTTTTATTCTTTGTTGTCTTTAAAATATGCTAATTATTCTGTGGTACTCGTTTCTAATTATTATTTTAAAACCTCCTAATATATATGCATTCTTATTCGATGGAACTTCGGAAGACAATTCAGAATTTGCAAGTGATACCGGAGAAAAGGATATCAAACATCTGAGCCAGACAGAAATCATATTCGCTGTCGAATCGTCGAAAGAAACTTATCCTGATGATAAAATAAGCAATTTAGGTAAAACTTTTAAATTAGATTTTTAAAAAAAATACTTTAGAATACCATTTTTAAGTTAGTTTTCTGCTTTTGACATCCAAAATTGAAACTTTTCTTCTATTAGAGTTAAATTAATTTATTATAATTCGTTTAGATCTTTGCATGCCTTCGTTAACAATTCATTCAATTAACATTCAATTACCGATTTCTGTAAACATTAGTCTAGACTTTGTTTGGCTTCTTTAATATCGACTAACGAAATAAATGAGTGCCAAATATGTTTGAATGCAGGATTGAATGAATGCAAATAGGAAAATCGCCAAACTAGCTGATTAAATCATGAAATAAAAGTATCCGAGGGAAAAATAATTGTGCAATGTTATTAAAAAATGGAATCATTAGTATGGAATTCTTGGCTGCGATACTGCGATGAAAAAATCAAATAAACTATTTCGCTGTAGCAGTGCATGATGTCGAAAGATTAGCTAATACCACATTGACTACATATATTTCACACATATACATCTTTTATTTAAAGAATATAATATCCTAAATGCTCAAATTGCAATGCCATTTTAACTAAAGTTGGTATCTCTGCTGAATGTCCTGTTTTTAATTACTATCCTATTCGTTTTCTGTTAATTGGTCAGTATACTGATTATGCAAGTTCTGATGAGAGAGTAATTCCCATACAAACTTTTTTAAATTTTTGGGTTAATCTGTGCTTTGTGTCCCCTGCTTGGCGCATTTTCAAAAAGTCGCCAACTGCCGCGTTTTTGCGTAGTGTCTCTCAGTGTATTCAACTCCGCGAGACAACACGTAAAAACGCGCCAGTTGGCGAATTTTTAAAAATGCGCCAAGCAGGGGACCCAAAGCACATTTTCACCAATTTTTGTAAACCATTTCATTTTATATTGTTTAGTATTTGCACAAAAGCTTTTATTAGAACAACATTTTTTTTCTTTCTTATTGCTAGTTCTTATTCTGTAAATTTTGGATTTTAGCCAAGATGATGTTGGACTGATTTTTTTATCTGCTCTGCCTCCGCATCATATATGTGTCTACATTTAGTTGTCGCGCCAATAGAAATAATCCAAACAAACAATGAAATTTTTGGCCTCGATTGCCGTTTAAAAATTAATGAGATAAAATCCTATTTTAGCCCACCTCTGGCGACTTTTTCAAAATCACGCCAAATCGAAAGTATTTGAATTAAAAGGTTAAGAAAAAAGAATTCTTACCTTCCGCCAAAAAATTCTTATTATTCGCCAAAGGTGGGCTAAAATAAGATCGACCCATTAATGAAAATAAATAGCCATCTAAGCAAAGTTATTTGTTTAAAGGAAGGATTAAAATTTTCAAATTTAAATATTTTATTTTCTCACAAAAATTTACAATAGGATTATTCCATTAGGATAGGTGTCCGACTTCTGAAGAAGCAGCCGAAAATCGTGCTGGCCTTCAAAACGTTTTCTGAAAACCTGTCATCTTGAATGGCTGTGATGCGTGGCAACAAATGACTCTCAGGGGTGCATTAGAAATTGTCATTACATTTGATGAAAAATCGCCCTCAAAAATTAAATTTTAGCGAAATTATATTAATTTTAAGTCGGAGCATTACACCTATTCTTTACAATTTTTTGCTTTATGCATTCTGTTATCAGAATCAGTTATTATCAAACATGACTTGAGAAAGTTAAAAAGGTGCCAAGAAAAGCAATTATGCATAAAATTTCAATTTTCAATAACAAATTCAATTAAATCAATTCATGAGAAGTTCGAATAACAAAACGAGCATAACTGCACATGTTATATTTAACTACAAATTACATTACTGTATGCTGTTTCTTCTTCCCTCTTTCACCTGCATGACAGGTAAATAATTCCAAAATGAATTGAAGAAGCTCACTTGATATCTTTTTCATGAACGTGAATGATTTCCTGCGGCTAAAGCAGAGTTTCCCAAACTTTTTTGTGTCGTAGACCCCTTGCCATGTTTTTCCGTATTGAATAGACCCCCTACTTACCTGATATTGATTTCCTGTAAATTTCTAACTGTAGTGAAGTTTACTGTTAAAAACTTAAAGTAAAAACACATGTTAATTTATACATTTATTAATTGAATTTAAATTTATACTACTCAAAATAAAATTTCGTATCTGTTATGTAAAATCTATGTAACATGAAATACACATAAAATAAACTAACGTAAGCAAAAAGTCAATATTTTTAATGAGAAGGATGAGCCTGATGCTTTAACAATAAATTATCAACATTTGGTGGCAATTTTGTAAGGGTTAATCTTAAATCTCCTCGGCTAATGATGTCCAGTCTGTTTCTTTTATTCGTTAAGAGATTAGTAACAACGCTAAACCCTTTTTCCACTAGGTATGACGATGGAAAGGAGATTAAAAATTTCCTCGCTATATTCCATAATACGGGATAAGTAACGGGTATGTTGCAAAGAAGCCAGAATTGCTGATATCCGTTTTTAAACTGAACCTTAAGTTCTTCGTTAGTACTTAGTTCTGAGTAAATAGGTACCATCAGTGTATGTGTTGAGATTTACTATCTTGGATCCCCATTTTCATTTCATGGACCCCCAAATTTTTTTTTCGCTGACGTAGACCCCTTGCAGGTTGTCATAGACCCCTAGGGGTCGATATAGACCACTTTGGGAATCACTAGGCTAAAGTATCATTCTGTGGAAGGAGAATAAATAGAGAAAAAATAATAATAATAAAACCAATTAAATGGAAATCCCAAAATAAAGGGATGTTGCGAATGTCAATGCAATTCGGTTTTAACAACGACCAAAAAGCGCCAAGAAAAAATTTCGCCAAATTATAAAAATATATTCGAGTTATATAATCGCATGCTATATAGTCTAACGATTGAAATCATCAAATTGGCAAACAAATTCCTGGCGATTTTTGGTCACCATTAAAACCGACAAGTATTCGAGTTCCTTTATGTAGTTTTTCTGAAATATAATAAAAAATCTATATAACATTTTCCCTAGTATGCTCTTAAATATTGTATAAGGAAGGCTTTGAAGAGATTTTTTAAAGCACTTAAAAATTAAAATTTTTTTCGATATAAAGCAAATATATACTTTTTCATCCCCTAATAAAAATATAGCTTTCATTGCAATTGCTTCTGCCAAAAAGTTTAAACTTATATTATTAATAAATCTCATTATAATGCAATAAAAATATTCATTGTAATTTTTATAAAATACTGTTTTCCATTTTTTGTAGCCGAAAAGGTGAAAGAATCTAATGAAAATTTTGGTCTTGAGCAAATACAAGTAGCTGATGATTCGTTCGACTCAAATGAGATTCCAATAACTAAATACCCCAGTGAAATTCAAATTGACTCTGATACCACTTTACCGCGACAAGATGAAATAAATATTGACTCGAACGGGGAATTTTTGAGTCAGAATCATGATTTCGAAATGAAACCTGAGTCACATGAGATTGGCTTAGATCACTTTAAAAAAGATTTCATTAGCAATTCCCCTAACCCTACAGATCCGAAGTTTGAATATCATTTCAGTACAGAACAGAATTCGGAGTTCTATCGAAATTCTGAGAATGAATATACGTCACCTATTCCTGAAGAAATTAACCATCGTAAGCTAAGAAGTCTTGAAGATAATTTCCAGTCTCTCGATTCAGTTGCAATGTCTCATCAGAACCATTTGAATGAGTCTGATGATAAATTGCCCGATCATAATCAAATTAGTTCTTTAACAGAAATTACGGAGGAAATTCTTTTGAATCAAACTGGCGAACATTTTCTTGAAGCTACCGGCAGTACTGAATCAAAACCCAAGGAACCAGTGGAAAAGGGTGGAAATGTTAATGACGGAAATCTTTTGGATGAAATCACAGAAAATGTTATTCATCAATTGACTGGAAGGGATGAGTTAAAATTCAAGGGACAAGCAGAAGTCAAAAATGACCTTAACTTTAGTGCTAACACTCTTTTAAATCAAACTGCTGACAGTTTTATACCAGAATCAACCAATAACGTTGAATCAAATCCCGTGGAAGTCGAAAACGTGGATAAACCCACCTCCCAAATCGTTTTAAATGAATTGACGGGTGGAACTGAATTGAAACTCAATGAACGTGCAGAAACTAATGATGACTTTAGCATTAACGAAGACACTCATTTCAATCACACTATTGAAAGTTTTATGCATGAATTAGCCAGTCATTCTGAGACAAATACCGTGATGCAGACAGAAATCATGCATAACATTAAACCTATATCTCAAAATATTTTGAATGAAAACTCTTATATCACTGAAGAAAACACCAAAAAGGTGGTTTTTAAAACTGACGATGAGAACTTTCACCGATTCAGTTCATCGTTAAACGAAGTAAACCAAGATAATATAACTGCTTCAGAAACAATGAGTATTAATCATATTTCAGATCTTGGTTCACATGAGGAATCAGAACTTAGCTTAAAGCTTTATCAAAACACAAATAATAATTCCAAGAACAACATATCAAATGATATCGAATTATTTAAGGGTGAAGTTTTACCAGAACAAAAGGCAGCTGTTGAAGAAAATAATATTCATCTTGATGGAAGTTCTGAATATTCAAAGGATTTACATGTTAGAAATATTGATTCTGAGTACATTGTCCACAACATCTCTTTTCCTCCAGAAAATTTTATGGAAATGGAAAGTTTTGAACATCCCGATTCAATATATGGTGCAAATTACCATTCAGAACCAGATGATTTAATGCCAAACAACGCTGCTCCGATATCTGCAGAAGATAGTCATGATTTGATTGAAAATTACGAAGTTAAAACAAACGAAAGGAGTAAGAAGGAATCCATGACTTGTAAAACTAAAGATTGCTTAATCACTGGCACATATACTGATGATGAAACTGTTGATATTGGTTCTGAACTAACTCCAAATAGTGAGAAAGAAGATGATAGAATTCTGTACATTGATAGTGATTTGGAGAGCACATTGGACCCCAAACTAATTCGGAATTATTCAGTACATGAAGAAACCCAGGGCACATTTGAATATCTGGAAAATATAGAATTTAACTTATACGAAGTTCTTCATATTATTAAAACAGATAAGAATGTTCGAGCTTACATATTTAACATCATTATTCTGTATTTCCCTGTTTTGATTTGCGATGTGTTATTGTGGATTGTAATTGTAAAATTAATACGCCACATCCGTCGCCAAATAATTTCGAATCAGAGATTGAAAACCTCTGAGAGTTTAGTTGCTCAACAAAATGAATCAGAAGATGTCGACCGCCCAGTAAGTACCAGGCTTCATGACAAATCAAAACGATCAGAAAAAGAAAGTGATGAGGATTTTATTGACAGCAATTCTGAGTTTTTGTGCATTAATTCCGAACAAAAAGTGTGGTTTCCGCCAAGTTAAAGATATATAAGATTTTAAATTGTATTTCAGAAAAAATAAATTCGTTTTTAGTTGATTTGTTAATTTTTTATTTTCTCTGTTATTTTCTAAACTCCAAGGATCTTAACTATAAATTTTCTAAATTTTTCGAGTTATGTTTGTAATTAAAAATTTCTTTACATTTTATCTCATTTTTATAACTTTTTTGTATTTCTATAATATGTTTCATGATAAATATTCAATAATAAGTCTATTTAGTAAAATATTAACCATCTGCTTGTTCCTTCAAATAAGTTAACCCTTTATAGTTCTCTGGTATATATTCTTACCGCTTGTAAAAGAGTTTTTTTTTATGAAGGTTAAAAAAAGTATTTTAAAGGGATAAAAAGAACAACCAGATAATTAAAATTCGATTGGGCTACCTTAATAACTCTGAAATGTTAGAGTTCTAATGGCATAACTCCGTTCTTTCTAATGGCATTTGTCGTTGACAAGCTCGCTGGCTAAAGAGTCAGTGATTTAATCCGAAATTTTTGTGTTTCTTGTTTTTCAGTAGTATCATCTAGGGTCAAGAGTACGAGTTAGCTACTTAAGCGTCACAACCTTTTTAGGGGGCAGACTTAATTCATACATCGTAATTTAGATCTGAACCAAAGAATGATCATCACTGAATCAGTGCCCCCACTGATACTACTCTCGAGGTGGAGGACTTTGTGACCACAACAGATTTATATATGTAAAAGCCACCACACACAGATCTTTGGCCAACTGGGTTCGAACTCATAACCCAAGGGATACTAATTACAAACTATAAAAGTTTTACAAATTAGCCGCCGAACCTTCAACTGAAAAAATGTATATATTAAACCACGTTTGCCTCAAATAAAGCTGATTTATTTAATTAATAATATTGTAAAAGTAAATAAAAATCTATATTTTCTTTTTAGAAAAAAATATATTTCATAATTATTTCATTTCATGCTGACACGTGCTGAAAATTCCATTTTTATACGCTTAATTTGCAATAATTATTTATTTATTAATTTCAGTTTTTTTCTGTCTGATGGCAACATATTGATAAAAGATAATTTTTCCCTTTCACTCGGAACGTGCTCGTGCAACTAAAATTTTATTGTTTTGTCTGAAATATATTGTTGAAAAATATTGTTAAAATATTTCTAAAGAAATTCGTCAAAAAAAGAAGCTTAAGCTATATGTTAAAACTCTGATACCATTAGAAAGCAAATTGTTTTCAATCTTTAATTTGATGTAAAAACCCTCTTTGTGCCATAATATTTTCAGAAGTTATAGCGGGAAACGTTCGAAATTTCGCTTCATTTTTAATTAATTCAAATTCTAATTAAAAATTCGAAAAAAGGGCCTCCGAGGTGCACATTCCCGACCCACAAAGTATACATGTACCAAATTTTGTAGCAGTAGGTCCAACGGCCTGGCTTATAGGGCGCCAACACACACATTGAGCTTTATTATAAGTATCGATAACAATGCACTCAGGCAGCCTAATAAATGCAAAATGAGTTTCAAACTTTAATGTAAGATATTGTTGAATTTGAATGATTTCTACCTTTAAAAAAACTGTATGAAGTTGTTTTAAATTACTTAAAATTGGGTGATAAGTGTATTTAACTATGGGCATTCAATGATATTTTTAACCTTAATGCTGTTTTGTAAGTACGCTTAGCGTTTTCAGTTTTCATTAACAAATATATTTACTACCCTTTATTTCATAAATTAATTGGCAAATCAATAAACTTTTAATGTTTTAGTCTTTATTTCATCAGTTTATGGTGATATAATTCAAATTTTTTATTTGTCTATTCTCAGAATCATGCCCGATAAAAGATTAAGTGAAATAGGAAATTAGAAGTTCCCTTATTTTTGGTTGGTTGGTTGTGATTTTTAGAGGCGCAAGAGCCAATCTTGGCTAAACTGCGCCAATCATATGGTTAAAATATTGCCAATCGTGAAATAAAAGCAATTTTAATATAATTGTATTCAAGGATCTTTACCCTTATTTTTGGATGTTACAATTGTAGTGTCTCTTTTTTGTTATAATTGTAGTGATTTGATCTAATAAAAGAAATAAAGAAATAGATATTGCACAAATCATTAAAAAAAAATATTAATACTTTTGCTACCGATAGAACTGGACTTTTTTTCTTTCGAAGTTTCGTTTGTTCTCTTAAGGTATGTGATTAGTATTTTGCTTGTATTTTGATTCAAATTGAAGTTAGTATCGCAGAAGTCTGTTGATACTGCGACGTTCAGTGGTGGCGGGGTGGTCGGCTGTATGCAAGAAGTATCTCAGAAGTATTATTTGATCAAAGTAATTGAATTTTTCTTGTATGAAGATGTCGAGTGACTTGAGAGAAAGAGATTGTGGTAAGTGATGTTGGTTCGGAAGAGAATCCTCTTAACATAGCCACTAGAGATAAAAGCAATTGCTCTTGTTCCGTAGATGTTATCTGGCTTATGAACTTACCACCACATTAGAACTTTGATTGAATTGAACATTAGATTGAATATTTGCCGTCTGACATTGAATATTTACAGAACTTCTAAAATTCAATTCGTTTAGAATAAATATATCAACTCTGAATTTGGTATTTATAAAACTTTTCAAGACACTGCAATCAATATTTTTTTTATTTAATTCATTTATATCTCTGCAAAGCTTATTCAAATTTTTAAATGTCCTATATTAATTATAACACCTGATATTAATTGATAGTCTCATCCAATATGGAATACTTGAAATTAAACAAAATATCAAGATTAATCAAATCAAAATAATCAAAGATTAATATGCAAGGCCAAGTTCAAAAATCGTCAAAAAATAATTTCTCTTTTTAAATCAGATTCTATTTTAGTTGTAAGATTAATTTTGAAGCAAGTCCATAATGATTAAGTAGCTCGTCCATAAGGTTTACAGAACTTTTATAATAATTTTTTTCGCAATATTTGCTAATTTCTTTTTTTTTATTGAAATTTTGATATTGTTGCCATGAATTATAAAAGAGCATTTGCTAGTTGTATTATACTTTCGCTGTTTGGTGGTGAGAACTTGTTTCGTCATGGAATCGACCTGTTTTTTATACAATTCGAATTAGCTCAGCTTTTAAAATTGGGCATGGCCAAATGATATATTGTTACGAATCTGATTTCCCACCATAGTTAGTTCCATTATAGGAAGGACAGTTTTACGGAAAGCTATCAGATGCCAGACCAATGACCTCTAGGCTTGGTCATTGGGCAATGAATTTGGTGATTTCAACGACAAAATGGATGATACTAGAATGTTGATGATAAAACTAATAGCAGGAGAGTTATGCTTGATTCTTCGTGTATAGTTTGTATAGTTGTATAGTTTGTCAACTACAAATTAATAGGATCAATGAAGGGAAGTGCAAAGCCACCAATCAGTGGAAGTCAACTGATTGGTGGCTTCAGACCTAGGCCGAATCTATACATTTTTAAGCAGCATCGAGTCGTATGTTGACTAGTCATTCGTATAGTAGTGAGTCGTATAGCAGCTATAGAGAGGAGTCAATGGAGAAGAATGCATTTGGAGAGACCGTAGTGAATAGTTAGGAAGATTCTCTCTTATTGCTCAGTTTTGTCTGATCACTTTTCGTACTATTGTGGCTGTTTACTACTGAACATTACTTGTGAGTTGTTATTTGCTATAAGTGTTGTTGTATTTACATCTCAACTGAGTTTTTTCATCTGTGATTCATGTCTTTATTTGTTATTGAGGCCGGCTGAATGTGTCATCATGCACTATCTATAGCAAACCCATTCGGATTTTACCGAATTTTATTTTCGCATCAATATGAATAACAAAAAAAAATAGCATTTATGGGATTCCATTCTGTGGAATTGCACACGATGGTGCTCATATATGACGAAAGTGAAGAATCAGGAAATGCATCTTACACATTTTTACATCTCTCTCACTATTTTTTTTTTTCAATTTCTGTGTTTCAATTCTAAACCAGAATTCAGATGTGTTCCGAATCTGATACGAATTAGCTAGTGTATACGAACAAGATGTTTTTATTGTTCTGCACAGATAATAAAATGCGAAATAGATAAGCTGATAGAAAAAATATTTTGTAAGTATATGCCCATAATTTTATTTTTTAATATGTTCATTTTCGTATTATCTCGAAAAACCTTTGATATTTAATATATATTATTTAAGCAATAGTTAACATTATCTAAGACAAAAATAATGATTTTTCAAAACGGGAAATAAAACATATTTTTGCATATATATTTAGACCTATGCTCTTATATTATTTAAAAATATTAATGAATCTAATACTATAATACGAGGAATGGTTGCCAAGTCGAAAATCACCCCAGAATTAATAAACTCCGGTAAACTTGGGGGTCTGGGGTTTTTGGCCACGAGGAATCGATTGAAGCGCTACGGTCGAGCAGTTCGGAGTTACAGAAAAGATATTTTCAAACTTTATTAGTTCGCCATAATGGCTACTTAAATTTTCAAGCGGTGACGTGCTGCCATCTATAGCCAATATGACGAACTAATAAAGTTTTATGTTTATGCTGTTATAGGTTTATAATATGTTTCTTATGTATGTATATATGTTTGGTTTTTCTAAATAAATTTGTCAAAAATATTGAACTTCAACACACTTTAATCTTTACCTTTACTTTACCTTTGTATAGAATAGTTCCCTTTCCAAACTCTAACTTTGTTTAGAATAGTTTACAATGGTGCACTTTAACCGGTTATCTTTTCACCAATGGTTTCACAAATTTTCTTATGGCATGTATTGTTTTGATAAATCACAATTGAAAATTTAAATCTTCGAGTTAGCTTCGATACCTGTTTTCTCCGAGCGGAGCTCGGTCACCCGCTGGTAATAATAATACCAAATATTAAAGAATAACAATAAAGTAGATTAAATGAAAATTTAATCCTATTCAGTTATACTTTTAGTATAACTGAAATATACAAAATTTAATATCATCACTAATTGAAATTAAAGTTTGTTTAACGTGAATTTCAAAATTCCCCATTTCTTAAAATCGTTTATGGAGTTTGGGTACTTATGATCTCCATATTAAATGTAGACATTAGCTTCTTAAAATCTAATGTCTAGTTCTAAACTAGACATTAGATTTCTATTGAAAATCTAGTTCACAATGATGAATTAATTTATTTAAGAATATTGCATTTCCGACGTCTTATCTATAACAAAATATTTATTTTAATACCATCACCGAAAAACATTGAACTTATGAAAATACAAGCGAAAGTGAAGAAAGTAAAAACGGTTAAGCTGACATTTTCGCCGTTAAGCCGATATTTAAGTAGAAGTAATAATAATACAGTTAACAATGCAAATGTAATTTAAAAAAATTTGCAGTCAAATAAGCAGTTAATGAGTTAAAAAGACGTTTCAGTTTTATTGTTGCCAATTTATTATACATTTATAAAATTTCCTGTTTATGAATAGGTGAATTGCTGCAGCTTTTATCAAACCACGAGGCAGATGTATGCGCGCAATGCTTTTTAATAAAGTTTAATGTTTAAATTTTTTTATTGCGGACTAACGTATTTCTCTAATTATGTCTTTAATTTTATTGTTTTCAATTATTATTGCGTCTGCTGAAAGTCTGTACATTGATGATTCTGATGTTTTTTCTAATCTATTTGCAAAGGAAATTTCGAATGCTACATTTCACAATGGTACCCATGAAATTGATGTACTTCAATTTTTATCATCAACAGACATAAAGCATGTAAATGGATCGGTTAGCTCTTCGAATTTCACAATGCTTAAAGCAAATAATAGCACCAAGAAGAATGGCTCAGGTAAGCATGGAATATTTGAAATATTAAATAATATTTGATTGAAATCTATTTTAACGTGCGCCTTCAGTTTGTCGCCGAGTTGAAAATTGAAACATGTAAGCAGATTAATTGACTTGATATCCCTATGTATGGTATTATTAACTTGATAATCTGAGGAGTCTTGATTTTTGGCTTTGGCGATTTGAGAGTGTGAAAGATTAAAAAAAAAGTAAAGAACACAATATAGACTTTTCATTAGTCGCCATATTGTGTCAAGTATTAAAAAAAGAATAAAATTTATCACCATTAAAAAATATTATTTGGCAATTGCACTATATTCGTTAATTTAGCTTAGGACACATTAAAGAAACATTTTTAGTTAAAATAAGCTTAATGCTCGATCTCAAAAGTTGATTTTTTGTGTGCTGATTTTCCACCAAATATATTCCTGACAATTTTTATTGTAACCTTAAAATTCATTGGTAAAATCCTATTTTAGTCCACCTCTGGCGACTTTTTCAAAATCTTGCCAAATCGAAAGTATTTGAATTAAAAGGTTAAGAAAAAAGAATTCTTACCTTTCGTCAAAAAATTCTTATTATTCGCCAAAGGTGGGCTAAAATAAGATCGACCCAATTCATTTGTTGCCCTATAGTTTATTCATCTAAGAAAGCCACCTTTGGATGAATTTTAGGAAGGTTTGCACGAGTTTGGTGAGCTTAGCGAGAAACTGCTCCCTGCATTCTAAAAACAACGAATCAAATAAAAAGTAACCATTGAAACAACCTTAAAAATTCCCAAAGACTTAGGATTAGTGTATGGTTTGTGATCAAGTACACACACACACAAAAAAATCTTGCGAATCTTTCAAAAATCCGCCAGAATTCTGTTTAAAACTTATGGCGAAAAGCCATTTAAATTTTAACATGACAAACGCTGAAAACTGCTCGTTTCATAGGAAAAGTTGTACTTGGATACTACAATAAATAAAAGTTTACAACTGGATCCCTCTTGATTTTTTGGCGATTTGGTGCCAAGATCAGCGCCCAGGGCATTTTCGATTGATAACCCAACAGCAATGTCAATGAAAACAAAACATTATGGAAATCTATAGGCAATCGAAGGGAACCCAAATCTACACTAGAACCAACATTATTGTTCGATTTCTCGTTGTATAAAGAAAATTATGTTAATCATAATAAAAAAATATTCGACAAAAATTCGTCATCTTGGTTGACTACAAGAAAAGGTAACAAATGAATTTTAGTGTGGCAATAAAAGAAGTTACAGCATTATATTTGGCTTAAAATGGACTCTGAAAAATTCAGATTTGGCGAGCGGGCAGTATTTTCACATTGTAGTGGGGCATATGATGGCAAAAATTCCTATCATTATAACGGAAAAAATATCAATAAATTTTTATTGAAATCTGCATACTGCTGCAGATGCATTGTTAAAAGCGGTTCGATGCATTTCATTGTAAAATAACAAACTAAACTATAAATAGAACACTAAAGTCAACAAATTTATTTTTGGCAAAAAAAGTACCAAAGTTTTTAGCTTTTTTTTTTTGACATCCGAAGGGGACTGTTCAACGATGATGTTCATTCGTCACATTTGAAAATGGTGACATTAAATAAAAAAAAATCGAATGCCTACAAAAAAACCGGGCAAGAAATTTCTATTGGGAATACAATAAAAATCTTGAGTATTGCCGCAACCGGCGAAAAATAATATATATA